>JAQFYB010000305.1:0-61663 GCA_034694085.1 Pogonognathellus longicornis
TTTGCGCGAGACTTTCAACTCCTCACTTGTACTTCCACGAGAAGCTTTTAACTGGTATTTGTATACAAATGTGACTATTGTACTTATTTCAACTCTTTAATAGCATTTGCTTCCAACTTCTTTATTCGATTACCTACTCAACACTTTACATACATTACACATTGATATTTTTAACAGAGTGGAGTGTCATGTCGAGTGTATACTGTGCATGATGCTGTGGTGTAATGTGGAAAATGAACCATTCAATATACAGACAGAGATCACTTGAAACAGCTTTATTCGTTTCTATGTTATATTTTAAGCGTTTAAAAACCCAAAATAAGTACATACAAAAGATACGGACATAGTTTGTATGTATAAAATAAATATAGTGTTTAGCATGGCAAATAAAATAACTATAACTATACAGGAAGAAGTGTAATATTGTATTGAGCAAGATTTTATAAAACTGGCAATGCATGGAATGGAGGAACTAAATAGGTACAGAATACAGAGAAGTGTTACACACGGTGTAGCAAAGAGTGCATATAAATAATTGTTGCCTGTGCCACTCATCTAATCACTTAAGCCTTCTCCACAGCTATTTCATTGTTAATCACTACACAAATATACAGAAGGGACGTGGTTGGCACAATCGAACAGAATTTCATGCTGTAGTACCTTTCGCTAATAATTCCCACAATCAAATGTAATAAATGTTTTGTACCTTTCTACTTGCCTCTGCCACGATCTCCGTATATGTACTGTTGCCGTGTATTCTCACGACCTTTGATGCACTTGTAGATTTATTGTTTGCATTTTAGACTCATGTGATGCTTTATTGCTTCTAAACACTTAAAGATACCAACATTTGTTTGTCATTTTTCTTTATCAATGTATGTGCAACTGTATTATACCATTTTGTACACAACACCGAATGTTGAAATTGAGATGACAATACGGTGAATTCATAAAGGTGAATTAATTCTGTGTAGGATAATGAAAATCAGCACTCATACTCAAATAAAAATACATAAAGTGACAATTGAACTCAAAAGGTAAATTTTATCAACTTTTTTTTCATTTTTTGCGTATGATATTATTCATTCAAATACATACAGAAATCATTCAATATTAAAACCTATAAGTGGTAAGAGTACAGGTTATTTTATTTTGTGTGAATTTAGTTCATTTGGCTTGTTGCTCTTAATTTGTATGACAAAAGTAAAGAAATAAAATTAAAAATGATTTTATATTCTTAACTTGCATCAAAATAGGCCTGAATATTAAGTGTAAGATTTGCTAATTATTTGCTTTAGCACAACAAAAAATGGGATGAATTCAATATTTTTTATAGTAAGCAATTTATATCATAGATATTTCATGGTTCGATAAAAATTATTTGCTACCATTGTTTATGAGATGACAGAGACACTTCGGGTTAAACAAATTTACTGCAAACTGATGGAAGTTACTGAAATAGGAAAGACTAAGGAAAATGAACCATAGGAAGGACTACAAATACACTATGAACTAAATTGAATTAAGTGAGTAACCTAATGTAAGCTGTATATAAACACAAAACTTACCTTAGTACTTACTACACGGTGTATCGACTTAAATGTAGATATTTAGTTGTTAGGTCATTTCATTCAAACTACTAATAATATACTATAGTTAAATCGAAACATTTAATTTTGATTGTAGATTAACTATTAATGCATGAATTGCATTAAAATTAATAACTAAATGCAAACACTTATTTTGAAATATCAGTCAGTTCTGTAAATGTAATAAGTTGACAACTTTGTACAGGATTAATTAATAAATGTTTGTCCAACACATATGTATATGTTGGTTTGTCCTCCCTGTCTCAATTTGTATCCAGTAGCACCTATTTCATGTACACTTTGTGCTTTGGCTGCGAGCAAGAATTGATTCCTTCAACGATTAAAGTTAACATTGCAATCGATCAAATAGAGATATAAATCAATTGAAATCAATAATGAATCTCACTACGAAAACATTAGGACATACTGGTATCATTGAAATTCTAGCAACTACACTGTATATAATCAATGTCAGACTCTACACATAAATTATCCTCAGAGGTATAGAATAGACATTCAGGAAAACATTGACACGATCATTACACGTCTCGTTGTTGAGATTCACCGATGTGTTCATGAACCTATGGCTAAATATTGTACACTGCAGTTCCTTATTTATTAGAATGATTATTGTCATCAACATACTACTGATTCCTATAAAGATACTTAGTACATCACATCACGCGAAACACAATGCGTGCATTGGCAGGTGTAGAATATGAAAATTTGCAAACAATAAATAACATCATCAGAAAAATGAATATAGTATCGAATAAAGAGTGTAAGTACCTAGGTACCTAACTACATAATGTATACATTAGATAGGCATTCACACATTAAATAGCAGCATGTGTTCGCCGTGATGCACAATTAATTTTTAATACTTACGGTCATATACCCAACACAACAGCCGATGTTCATACTTAATAACAATAATATGAGAACTCAGGAACTAATATGCATAATATCGTAGCAAGAAACTCCTAACAAGCCAAGATCATTGTCTTTCACTAATAATAATATTGCTTTTATACTCATATGTAGGTATATATGAATTTTGTAGCGCCTACCGACACACTGCTATAAAGTGAACGTGTAATATATGGTAGTAACTAATAATGCGCCAACAATACCATAAACAACAATGCTAGTAACATAAGTATATTTTGGATGGATTTCATCGTTGTTCGAGTTAGCTTTTTTGGCTTGATTCCTTTTGCATGCTGCATAACCCTCAGCGACGAGTCATCTGAAAATGAACACCTTTGACTTTGGAACCACACACTACATACAAAGTGTAATAATACTAACAAATAATATAAACTGCACATAAGTACTTTAATATTAATGAAACATTTAATTCTCTTTCTTGTCGATGATCATTCTTCAACATCATGATGCAAAAGGCATGCTAGAATTTCCAAGATGACTACTACTTATTATGTATGTACATTCATTAAAATATTTCATATAAGTAAGTAAGTAAGGAGACACAAAATACTGGAGTGACTAACGCAAGTAACAAGTATTTTCTTATAGGATGACATTACTGAACTACTTGTAGAAAAATATATGCAAAGAAAAATCAAGTGAAGTGAAGGTGTGGTCGATAGGAAACGAAAAGACGTTGGTGAGGCAATCAGGGTCAAATTGTCTTGGTGTCTACATGCAGAATGCATACGTGTATGAGCATCGTAGTATGTGTGTGTAGGTAAGTTATACAAAAGATTCGTCTTTATTCAAAAGGATTGAATACTCGAAGACGAGAAAAAAATCGGAAGTCAAATGAAGGCAAGGTTAACTCTTATTATTAAGTAGAATACATAGTTCTTATAAAATAGTCCATACAAGATGATGAATACAATACACAAGTGTATCTTTTTAGGCAACTTGTCAGTTTCGTGTATATCCATGCCATGCTAAAGGCTACGTGCATTTATTACGTGTCTATATAGAATTATTCTATTCTCTAAAGTATATGGTAAGAGTCATAAAGTGTAAAGCAATTGTTATGTGATGTAAGTATCACAAAGCAATATCTCTATTGGATTACATTGAGAATACACACATTGGACAGCCACCACATCACCTCATCATCATCACGATGATTTACTTAAATGTTTTTTTCTTTCGTCCCATCCTTACGTACCTACGTGTCAGAGTGTTCCTATACATGTATTATGTGTACACAATTATAATATGCGGCTCATTTTTAGTGTGTGTGTGTACAAATACAATAGTTCTTCTTGTGTGTGTGTCTCTAATGAAAGGAACAGCCTTTAACACACGTTCACAATGGATTTAGATTGACTTACCTAATATAAAGCAAATGAATCTCTACATGTGGTGGTTTCCCCTTTAATTTATTGGTGTAGCATTATAGAGTGTGTATGTATTATGTGTGTATGCAAATGCAAAAAGTCAAAGCAATTTACTAACAGCCCTTTTATATAAGAAACATGCGACTATTAATGATTTGATTTCTTATTATGGGAGCATTCATTGTGTTCACCTTTATTGAAGTGCTTAAGCGCTTTACACTCATAGAGATATAGTGCCAAAGCAACTTACAAAGACATGTATGATGCTTATTTATTATATGCCAAGTGCCAAACAGCCACGGGGATGTTTCTTATTGGTGTGGTGTGTAGAATTATTGTCTAAATGCTTCTTGGACATAGACAGTTGGGAGTATGGAATAGTGTAAGACTACTTACTACTAATATTACTAGTTCGGGAAGTTAATGGATAATTGTAATCATCTTATGGAAGGATGGGAAGATTTGGCTTTTGCGGTTTTGTGCAGTGTATGTACATGTACATAATATGTGTGTCTATGACATTCCAGTCGAGTCTCATCCAGAAGTATAAAAAGGCTATTGCGTTCCATCCAAAGTATCATTCATCCATCTGGAGTTCTAGTTTCATTGTTGATCACTGAATTTACAGCTCGATTCATCATGAAGGCTTTTGTAAGCAGCAAAATCATATTTGCAATCTTTTTATTTCAGTATTTTTATTCGAATAAAATTTCAGGTCAAGAATTCATAAACTAATTTTGAAATTATTTGTCCAGGTCGTTTTCTCAGCTATCTTCGCTGTGGCTTTCGCTCAGCAAGGACGCTATGTAGACCCCAAGAACGCAGCTATTTTGGCTGAAGCCCGTTATCTTTCCGGAGATGGAAGTTTCGGATGTAAAAATATATTCTGAATATCAAAGATTTGATTATATAAAAATTTATTAAAGAAAGTTGAGAATCTAAATGAATTTGTCCATTCGTTTTATAGCTGCTTACGTACAAGAGGATGGTGTTGAATTCAAGGAAGAAACCTCCGACAATGGAGAACGCAAAGGGCAATATTCCTATGTTGATCCAAAGTAAGTACTTAACCAAAACTTACCGAATTTACCCTGACAAATCATAAAAAATTTCAAATGTTAATAACAATATTTTGTAATTTCTCCAGTGGCAAGAAAATCACTGTTCAATACACTGCCGGTAAGAACGGATTCCAAGTCAGCGGAGATCATCTTCCAAAGGCTCCAGCACCACTTCCAGTTCCACAAGCCGCTCCCCAACAAAGACAGTACCAACAACCTGCCCCACAATACAACTCTCAACCACAGTACAATGCTATTCCCCAACAACAGCAAAGTTACAGCAATGGAAATGATGACGGTTCTTACAGTGCCGATAGATATGAAACTCCATACCAATACAACCAGAACCAATACAACAACCAAGCAGCTCCACAACAACAACGACCAGCTCCAGTCCAGCCCCAATTTCAGTTCAACAACAACCAACAACAACAAGGGTTCCAACAACAATATCAACAACCCACCACCACCCAAGCTCCAAACAGATTTTTCCCCCCAGGAAAACTTTCCTTGAACAGAACTCCCGATGGATACCAATATAACTTTTCCAGTAACTAGATTGCCAATACAAGTCTAATTTACTTTTTGTAGATGACATTAATGGCGAGTCTAAGTTAAGGAAAGGTTGAGTTTTGCACAAATGATCATCTACAATTAATTTTTTGTTATATCTAGTTTTCCGTAGAGTATACGCAATTTCCAAAACATGTATGCCATTTTCGTCTGTTTTAGTCACGATACAGACTTGTGATGTACACAAAACCACTTCATTGGCTTCTAACATCTTTAACATTATCGTTTTGTAAGTAAATTATCAGAAAGACAAAAAATAAAAGAGAAAGAAATATCCTTTTTATATAAAAATTTACAAAATCTCGTTTTTCCAATCATTCTTATTCATTTGGCTGCATAAAAATTTGTAAACCTGAGTGGGGAAATTACAATTAACCTTATTTCATACATTCAACTAATTCATTTTTGTATACATCTACTAGCAAATGCACACACAAAAATCTCTCTTTACATACTTTTGTCCATCATTATATCAGTATTCTATACTTGTACGAATCCTAGAATTAAAGCAGCAAAAATATTTGTATTGAAATGGTTTTACAAATGGATGACAAAATTTTTAGCTGCATGAAATTCTACAGATATTCTTCTGCAGGTTCACTAGAAAGAAGGCTTTGCACATCTTGATGACACAAGATGAACAGGCTTCGTACTGATTTTGGAAACAGCAGCATTCACACTTATATATTAAATTCTCTTAAATTGGTACATATTTTAAGAGTATTCTGAATATGAATGACTTATGGTTAAAATTGTTGCACATAGTATGCACTTGGTTACACCATGCAATATGTAAAGGTCATTACTTACGAAATGATTCTATAGATGTAGTGTACAAAGCAACGAATAAGTTCATAATGATCTTAAACCCCAAGCCGCTGATACTGATTCTTGAAATTATGCAAACCATAATGAGAGCATAACCGATGCATCCTGTGGCCAAAACTACCAACAGTTGACAACACTTATCTTCAGATCAATATAAAGTATACAGTTTTACATACAAATGTGTACACTGTAAAGACAGTGTATAGACATTATGTCAATCATTTTCTCGTAATATTGCTCCCAATTACATTTATTAACTAACACATTAAATTGTGCTGTATAAATTATTGCATTAGATGAACTGGTATCTTTTAATCTGTACGTATGAAAAGTAAAGTGTTTAGTTGTTAAGATTAATAGGGTAAGTACACAATGAAGCATAGACATTAATTTATAAATCTGATATTTGGGGTTTTAATTGTTGCTTATTCATGAGATGTTTTATAAGAATACAAAAATCCTTAAATACACTTTGGGTTGCAGTTTGTAGTATGAATACAATTGCAGGTAAAGTTTACAGTACGTAGCTACAAAAAAACTTTGAACATTAATAAACAGATAGTATGTAGTACACTCTAATATATTTATATTAGTTAATGTATTAGAAAATTTTATACGTAATGAGTACCTACATGTAGTCTAATTATTGCACTCTATCAATCGATATCAATCCATTGACAAATCAAAGTTGCAAAACAATCACATTACATTTGTCTTAATGGAAATACAAGCACTTCGGATTTTCAACATCAGTTGCTTACTAATTGAGTTATTATTGCCACGCTTATGACTTCTTGTAGGTTGTGATAATGAATATTTATCCTTAAATGCACAGACAAGAGTTCATTATCACTTTTGTATTCCACTTTACTTGCATTGACAATGGCACTAGCCACGGGCTGTGCTACATAAATTTTAACTTATAAAACTAACAACTCCAAGTGAAAGGGATTCGTCTAATTTCCATAATATATTTACATGCAAAGCAACATACCTGTATACATTCATACATCTACTTTGCAAAAATACCATGTCCACCTTGCGAATCAGGTAAACCTTATACATTTTACTACTGTTGTAACGTAAAGTAAACTTTTGCTTCAAAAATTAATAATTATGTATATACCAATCACAAACAAAAGTATTTTACTGAAAAAACGTCATAATTAATAATCATGGCATAGATATTATAACATAGTTGCATACATTTCCATACAATAGTAACTAGGTACTTACTCGGTATACATGCAATATAACTACATTGAGTACTTAAGTACTTACTTACCTATATAAAATATGTTTCTATACAAATATATAGGTACAACTGTGTTTAAAATACAATATGGGTAGGTATTACTTGTATTACACGCACACGGCCGTATCCAGAAATCGATTTCGGGGAGGGCAAAATCCAAACATAAGGTACATTTGTATCAATAATCGCAAGAAGGGCGAAAAATATGAGCAAATTTAGGCCAAAAATCAACCTAAAACGCATCAATTACGCAATTTTTGGCCCTTTTGGGCAAAACAACCTCTTTTCTTGGATTTCGGGAGGGGCAATTGACACCTTGCCCACCCCCTAAATACTGCTATGCTTGTATATATTAAAGACGAGATATGATTGTACATTACCTGTGTACATTTCTATATACGTTCTTACTGAAATTGCAAACATCATTGTTATACATATTTATAATAAAGCATGGTTGAGGGTTTAGCTATTTTTATACTCATGCATTCAATTCACAATTGAGGTGGTAGTAGTAGAGTAAAAGAGGTACACTGCGTCTCATGTTATGCACCAGTTTCACCACAATTCACAATCTTTGCGTTACTTAACTGTGTCCTTTTTGTTGTGCAATAGATAATCTTGATTGTCTGCATTTGTATTTGTACGTGGTATATTTCTTTCTAAACCAAATTTAAACTTTTCTACTGATTGTATGTAGTATTACTTTAAGTTATAGCGTGGAATTCTGTTACGCTACACAGGTTTCCCTTTTTGTTTCATTCCATTCACTTTGGCGAGTTGGAGCTGTGTGGGGAAGTGTGGAAACACTTTGTATATTTATATAGTATGTGCCATACTCCATACCTACTTCATGTATATAGGTAGGATATAATGAGCTAGATTTTTATTGAGATACATAAGAGATCCATGCAAAGACTGTATTATGATTGTAAGGCTTAGACTAACTGTAATCACATTATAGCAAATGTATATTATATCTGTACATGCACTCTCTGTGTACATTCTTGGAAAGGGATGAAATGACAAAATTTGCCATATGGATATTTAACACTATAGTCAAGTCAACTCGAGTTAGCACAACAGGTTGGAATCAAATAAACCAGGCCAAGTCAATCTAACCAAATCCAAATAGACCAATGCTACTTACTTGTATATTATTGCAAGAATTGAAGTTAGGCCCAGACTTACTTTTAGCACAGAGATAGAGAGAGAGAGAGACTGACAGCACAGACATCGATAAGGATTTTTGTGAACAGTGCACTCAGCAAAATAAATATTTTACATGCATATTCCTACTGCAAACTGAAATAATTAATAGAATTAGCATACCTGAGTGTAGTATGAGAAATAATCGTATACTCAATCTCTGCTTACTTACAACAATGTGATTTAAACAAGTGAAATTGGATATCTGTAGGATATTTATAACTGTCAGCAATAGAAAACATAAAGTCATATTTCAAATGCATTTACGAACTGAAGTATAACACTTTTACATTCATTTTTGCTCCTTGAAATACAAATAGTTACTTGAGTGATCGTGATTTGAGCGAGAAAGGATTAACCTAACAATTTATAACAAAATGTAGATTGTGATTTTTCTCACAACAAGAAAGTGTCACTTTGCTTTTAAATTGTGAAAATTTATTCTGTGTGCAACAACATAGACACTAATACCTACTTAGTGTTCAATACAAATACATTACACCTTTCAGTTTTCTCTAAAGTCAGTCTGGTGGATTGGACATTGCAAGAGGAGAGTGATATCGTTGTTACTGGATTTTGACAACATTATTATTTTTCTGACTTTCAGTAACGAGAATTGAAGTGTCAGTTTTAGAAACACTGTTGAGACACTTTTGAACAATATGTAAATGTTGTAAAGTTATTATTATAAATATAGGGATGTTCATAGAAAGGCGAAATATATAGGAGTACACTCAAGACACTTCATTCAATAAAGACAAAAGGCTATAGGTACTTGTAGTTTTAAGTAAGTGTGTCTTACTTTAAGTGCTGTTGTTATAGATTGAGAGTCAGAGTGAGTTGTGGTAAAACTGAAGTTTATATTGAACTGAGACGCGTCAAACTGATTTGTCAAACAACGGGGAGTGACCGTGTGGAAAAGTGTCAAAAAGGAAGGGCCCTTACAGAATTATCATCATCATTATTATTGTGGTTAGCCAAGTATACATTTTAATTCCAATTGTTCGACTTCTCCAGCTTTATACTGTGTGTATACATGCATACAAAATAAATAAGTAGGACAATGAAAAGGTGAACTTTTGGTATAGGTAGGTATGTTAAGAGTTGAATGACATTGTCATCTACCTGTGTTTATGTTGTGGATTTTGACAAAACAAAAGGTTTTGGTGTATTGTTCAATTACTTACAGTATTCAGGATTAATTTGTGAATTGACTGACTGAGAGGAGTTAAGTAAGTTTGAAATGTAATGTCTAGTTATACCAAACAGTGTGTCGAATTCTGAATTGAAAGCGAGTTTTCTCAATTATTTAGGGCTGCGGCAGGCCGATGGGAAATTCTGTTGCTGTGTCTGTCAACGTACGCTATCAGGACGACGACGACGACGACGACGACGATTACCTCGACGAATCCATCGACTACTACAGCTACAGATACGAACTGTGAGATGATTTACCCTTTTTATTTATTTAGAATCATAAAGTACTGGAGTAATAATACAGTTTGCAAATATGCATCTCATAGTTGATATTTAAATGGTCTGCACATGTAAGGATTATGCGTATTCAGTTTTCACTGTCCAAAGGGCTTATACATGGGCTGGATTAAACCTTAGTTAGGCATGTCTCAAAAAGGTCATAGGAGAATCTTTTGGGGCATTTAATGAGCAATGACATAATGTGTTTACGCAACATTATCTGCACTTAAAGCGTTTTAGCGCAAAGCATGTTTAAGTTTTTAATTATCTCCTAAATCCATTTTTCACAGTATGTACCTACATGTTTATTGCCAAAGCGCTTTAAGTGTATATAATGCTGCGTTACCACATTGTGTCACTGCTCATTAAATGCGAAAAACGATACTCTACAAAATATGTATGGTGGTTTATTTCAAAATGGCCTGTGACCTTTTTTGAGACAGCCCTAACTAAGGCTTAATCCAGCCCAGTAGTATAAGCCCTATGGACAGTGAAAACTGATCACGTTGTATTGTTTTAGAAAATCAAAAAAAAATGAAGTTTTAATAGCGTAATAGGTGTATCACTAGCGCCCCTGTGTATAGTCTGCAGCATGAATCAGAATCACTACTAAAAAGAGATTGCGTATAGGCTTAGGTATATAATATCATATGCTGAAGCTATTTTTAATTATATAATTATCCGTATTTAAGTACCTACCAAATTACTTTTTCATTTGCCCCAACTGTAACATTGCCGCTAGTAATGAATGCGCAGATACTATATAATATAGTTTAGTAAAGAAATTTCATACTAATGAAGTTTTACAGTGAGTCATTTTTTAATAGTTATGCACGAGAAGATTAGTAATTATATTGATACAAGCAAATCGTTGTAACAAACATGTGTAAATCAAATGCATGCTGTATATATATAGGTACCATATCAGTGCATAAACACTTTTTTATCTAGCATTTATGTTTTATGTTTAAAATCAAAATAATAATTTATAATAATTACCTAAGTAAATATCTAATACATTGATTTTTTCATATTAATACATTATATTATATCTACATGATGTTAATTGTGCGTATTGTATACTGATATATTAAATGACCAAGTGTATTTACTGAATTACCTGAAGCAAAGAACAAGAACTGAAAGTATAGAAGTATACTAATGAATAGTAACAATTGTTTGAGCTTCCATATACAGCACAACTTATATTAAGGGCTACATGTTACGCTTCTGTTGTATAAATACAAATGGCTTAGTTAGCTTTACTCAAATGTGTACAAAGAGAGCTCTTACGAATCTTTACAGAGAGTAAGCACAAAATGTCCTACGGGAATCCAGCCGTTGAAACACAGAGGGCAAATATATGGGAATGTTTCTCAATGCGGGAAAACAACCTGTTATACGATTGTGATTCTTTCGGCGAAATTTCTTATTCTGTAAATATATCTTACATTTAGAATGTGTCGAAATTTTTATCCATATTATAATATGGAATTTATCAATATATTACGCACATTTCGAGTAAACTACCTACATTAACGTAAACATAGAATATATTTTTCTTTAAAGAATTTACAAACGCAGTGAAAATAAATTGTTCAAAAAATGCATATCATTAACTTGTGTGTGTTCACTAAACCGATTCATCGAATTAATGATTATTTAACAAAAAGTATTAATTATTAGAGTGTAGGTCCCGGTATTTCATTTATAGCATTAAAACTGTTTGAAATGGTAGAAGTGTACTAAAGTGCTTTAAAGAACTGATTTTAGTTCACTTTATATGTAGTGTGTGTAAAATTTTAATGCATTTTTGCGTTCTTGTGTAAGTTATATGCAAGTGTAGAGATGACATTTACTACAGTATTCCAGCTTCCAGCTTGTGCAAATATAGATAGCAAATATGAGTATCAAAGTACAAAAGTACTATTCTAATTATAACCATCGCATGTATGCGTGTGTAGCATGCAGAGAATATGTGTGTTAGTATTTTAGTCTCGCATTCAGCGTTGTTTAGACATATCTCTATTTGTGTCCGTCTAAATCGGATTCGCTCTTATAAATATTATGATCAGACATGACATTTTATTATAAACATTAAAAAGTTCTCAAATATTATGTGGATACTACATGGTGACACACATTCTGTTTATCGAAGTATTATGTGCTTAGTGCTATCTCATTCTGCGGCAAATGCTCACAACAATTTTATTTCATGACACTTTAAACAATAATGTTTTAACTAAAATAGCTAAGTTACATTGCAAGTTTATATTGAAGTCTCAATTTCATCGAAAGAAACTTTTATACTGAAAAACCTTAGATTTTCCTGGTAAGCCAGATCTACTATGATCGAGAAAAGGTTTTATTGACAAATTAGGCGTATTTACCAAAGAGGATCTCAAATCCAATATATACTTAAGGTTTTATACTGAAAAAACCATATCAAGTTAATTTTTAGACTGACAAAGAAACAAGTCTGAAAAATCAAGAGACAAAAACCACAACTAGCGTATACTATTTTTGTGATATTTATACCAATATACCAGTAAAAATTCGGACCATAATTATTTTTTAACAATGGGCAAGAAGAATCAATCTGGCAGTACAACAAATAGCAAAACTTTTATAGTACGGACAGTTAGCAATGTGTGGTTTTGGGCTTGGATCTCAACAGTGATCCTATTTGTTTCTGTGATAGTTTACGGACCCATTGTTAACAAAACTGATTGCAGCCAGTCTCATTGCTACGACTCTCAAACTGAAGAAGCTCACACAAACAATGACTTTAAGGAAAGTAGAGAAGACAGACACGAAATTGATTTGTAAGTATATCACGTAATATTCAACGATATATTTATTTTGCTGAATTATTTCTTATTGCAAATGCAAACACTCTGCTACATGCATAAATCTTTTAGCTATAATATTTACCATTGTAAAACACTGAAATACTTGCATTCTCCTGTCTGCAGCCCCAGTGCATTTTTTGGTGCTACATACCCATCACCAATACTGCTTTTTTATCTGGTATAGTTATACATTCAAATAAGCAATGATTAAATTATATTATCAGTATATTTTAAAGGTATAAGTTTTGGTGTGCTCCTACAAAAATACAACTGGTACAATGTAGTTATACTGCACCTATTTTTATACCCATCAGGTGAAAAATATAATAAATATGCTTGTGTAGACAGGGTTCCTTAATGGAAAAGGTACGTTTGTACCCAAATGACAAACTGATAGCATTTTCGTATTAAACTTTTTATCTGAGAGCGAAGTGTACACTTTATTTACGGACGTATATAAAATGTATGATTCATCATACACTTTATCTTCCTTGGGTAAACATTTCTTACTGAACATGTATTCACGATAATATCTATTTACTTTTATATCCATACAATATGTTTCAAAGTCTGGATGGAAGGTTAGAGTGTTCATTGTAAGTGCAATGCTTATTACCACATTAGTAGGTATATTCTTCGGTGTAACTTTTATGTATCACGGATGCAGCATCAAAAGTTAACTTTGTAGGAGTTTATGATAACTTTGTCGACACATCAAGGAACAAATTAAGTGCCCATCTGCCAATGTTTCTTACTGTGTGCGTAATTTAGAAGGATCAAAAAACAATATACTTAACGTTTGTGCCTAAAGTGTTACATCGTCATAAACCTTTATCGTTAAATACAAACTAATCTTGCTTCTTACTTAAATACAACTTAAATATTATAATATTCGTAAATATAACATTTAAATCTGTATACAGATACATAATATTTAGATTCTAAATATTCAATGACACGGACAGAACTTTTCTGTTTTGGGATATTGATTTGCAGATTTGTTTGGCAGATCTGCAAAAACTAGATTCCCTACTATTGTGATTTGCTACTATTATTTATTGGTTGAATCAGGTGAGTGTATAACGAATCGAATGCAAATTTTATCTTCAATGCATGTGTAGTTTGTGTAGTCTCTTTTACCTAAACCTATCTAGGTATAAACTTGAGATTTAGCTAGATTTAGCCTGGATTATCAGACTTCATTCATGTTACTGCCGGAGTGTCGGAAATTTGAGCCGCCTATTGAAGTGCTTAAAATATTTTATTTACAATACATTTCATGATTTAATTGCTGAAAAGTCATACCACTTGTATGCAAAGGTAATCTCACAAACAAATTGTAAGTTGAATATGATTTAAATATATAAAAAAAGAATACATTTATTAGTATTGTACACTACATTATTGTCTTTTTTAATATAAAAGTGAAGAACATGATCATATAAAAGTGTTGTGTAGAACCTACTATTGATAATGATAAAATTTAATCCCTACCTATAGAAAAATTTAAATGCATTCATACATGAATATACCCCTACCCTACCTAAATACTTACCCTTCACACACCTTACATAAAGTACGTGAACGCAATTTAAACAACACCCATTCGCCAGCAAAGTTTTTTTTACCAAATCACATGAAACTTTAATGTCTTTTTTAATTGCGTAAAACTTAATAACTTAAACTTATGTTGAAACTCTGAACACTTTTGTCCTTGAAATCCAGAGTGCTAAACTTATTACCTGGTATTATGTGTGCAGACAACTTACTTGTTAAGTTTTAAGTGACAAATACATCCACAAATAAATATGATTTACTTTGCTAATAACATGACTCAATATGCCAGATGAGGAAAGGATTTCCTCTCTTGATATTTTATATCTGCTCGTGCTATAACGTAGCGAAGCATCAATATTGTCTTTAATAAAAGTTTGAGACTCGAGATCAATTTAATATCACGCCGATGCTACAGACAGAAACTAGTAAATTGCTAAAATATACAGAGTACAAGAGTAACATACAAAATTCTTTACTATTATAATGTACCTACAAACAACGCGAGCTGCAATTGCAACCAATATTCAGTTACATATTTAATTTGAAAGCTAACGATAAGTTTAATTAGTTCAACTGGAAAAACCAGCTACAATAATATCGCTAACATGACACTCTTTCCCCACCAATGGTTCAGTTTGCTGTGGTTTCGTCCAGGAGTGGTTATAATCAAAGAACCGCTATAAATTGTGCACTAAAGGAGTACAAAGGCGGACAGACAGACAGGCTATTTCTATAAAGCAGCTAAAGCTATTTAATTATTGGTACTGTAAGCTGCGATTTAATTACAGCGCCACAATTTCAAATTTTGCAAATTGTGTTTTTTATTTTTGTGTACATAAACTTGTAAATAATATAAATAATAATTCGAATTAGTTTTCACAATTTCTACCATTCGTCTGAAAAAGTGCAAATTAAATTAGTGCAAAAATTACATTTTAAACAAATTAGTGCCACCACACAATATTTCTACTTCCCCGTTTTTTGTTTCTTTTCTGATCGGGTATTTTAGTTTGTTAGTTTGTAGTTAGTGTTTGAAAAACGTATTGACGCAAAGAAGCAGACAAAGAAAAATAACTGCAAAAACTACAACTGCTCGTTAGTAAGTACACCCTACAGTTGTACCATTCTGTTATGGTTAATTTGCATGCATTTGTTACATTACATGTAAACGTTGAATGTATGAGATATGTTCGTAGTTACAGATATTTGAAGCTTATGACTTTACGGCTAATATTTTTTGCAATTTTTTATTCAATAGTTGTGCTCGCTCTACTATAAAAGATAAAGATATCATAATATCTAGATTCCAGCAGATCGCTTACACTCAGTTGAATTGAAATCTACAGAATATATATATATAGAGAGCAGTTGAAAGCTGTGCTGAAGATATAGAAATCCGATTGCGCCCGAATTATTACGACCCGCCTTCTTCCTTTGTAGATTCGGAGCTATTGAATCGGCATGTGCCAAATATCTAGGTCACTGAAGCTGGTGGAAGTGTAGAGCAAGCAAAAAGAAACACCACCTGATTTACTTCATATTTATTCGTGTTTTAAAGTCTAGAGTTTAATGTGAGTATTCGTAACACATTTTTTCAAATTTAAAAGTGCAATAATTGCTCAATTCAACTTTCCACTGCTTTGAACTTTAAAAGACTTATTTGAAATTGTACAAATTTTAAAGCGAGCCTCACTTCAGTATTTATTTATAACATCGACGGACGTATCACTTTATTTCGGTCCTTGCTTTACTGTTGGCTTTGTTGGAGTTGGACACAGTCATAAATATTCAGCCAGCTAATTTTAACCTTGGTATTATATCTTCTTTTATTGTTAAAGCCATTCTATTGTATATGTAATCAGTGTGCATTGTAATGTTTACCTGACTAAAAAGTTCATTTGAGTTTTACCTTTGCGTAAAGTAGTATCGTAAAATGTTAAGTGAAAGTATTACCGAACATTTTAAATAGGTATTACGTTATGAAACAATATTACTACACACTATATTGCTAATTATTAGCATAATATATCTTTAACAATTGTATTTTATCACTTAACATTGTTTAAAAATTATCTACTCAAGGAAAAACTCATTTGCTGCGTGTGTTTGAACTTGTTTCGTTAAGTAGATGTAAAAATGTAAATCTCGGTTTGGTTATGTATATTGATTGACTTTTGCAGACTTTACCAATACTCACATTGACTCTGACTGAAACTGAACCTCTCTCAGAAAAGAAACAAAAATTGGCTATTGCGAACACGAGCAGATCTTAGTCGGTGGCGGATGGGTTTTTATAAGAATATCCCCAAGAAAATTACAAAAAAAATATCAACTACTCCAAAAACTTAGCTTTATCTCCTGATTCTCCTTGCACACTATTACAATTCCTTAACCAAACTTTCCGTACAATTCCAAACACAATAATATTTGTCGTCTTGTCCTGTCCTGTCCCATTAATGTGCACACTTTAAAATTCATAGTTCACTGAAAAGTACATACATATAAGCACAAACAGTGAGTATTAATAGTTATCCTCACTCCTTACACTACACAATTTTCTTTAAATCACGAACGAAGATAAACTAATTCTCAGGAATATCAAAAAATCCCCTGAGGGTAGCATCATCAAGAAAAGTGCTATTGCTTCGATTTTGATCAATTCAGTGCAATTCTACTACATTCGTCTGATTCAACGCCCAAGTCCGATTGTATCGTAATTGTTTAGGAACTCTTGCATTACAATAATCGGTGCATCTTTGACCTGATTGCTGAAGCATTCAGTTCTCAAAAAAGGGAATTGGGTTCCGACATTTTAAGTAAGAAGTCAAGATTAGTACACGTATACCTAGTCTTGTCCTAGTCGCGTCCTTGAAAAGTGCAACTGTCTCATTGTCATCGTCTGTAAATTATTATCTCAAGTAGAGCTTGAGCTTATTTTTTTTCGTCAGCTTTATAAGGAAAAGGAAGTCTATTAGATAAGCAGCTACAATGTTCAAGCGGGCTCAAAAGTTGTCTTACATCGTGTAAGTAAATTAATTGTGCTATCGATTTTTATTATTTTTATTATGTAAAATTTTTAATGTGTGTAGCTAGTGTAATATTATATTATGATGAATGCTATGTAATGTACCTATGACCTAGGATGTCTTTAGGAACGTATATTTGGTATTCTTTTTAGTTGATACTGTGTTACTATTATTATTATTACATGAATGATCATCATTGTTAAGTTAATTATTTTATTTAATTATAGTGAATGGGTATATTGGAATTGGATGTTGACTCCATTGTTGTAAATATTTTGTAGACGTACATTTGAAGATTATAAAGCTTGCAAAGGAAAAGTCGAAGTGAAAGATTTTAGTCAGAAAAAACTATAGTACCTACTTGTAAAGCTGTAGATAGTGTGATTGTGATATACGGAGGTGGGCAAAACGTGAAAGAAGCATGAAAGTTCCGTCAACTCATGCTCTTTATATTTTAACTCAGTCAGTGCTGGTCTGCCTCTGCATGATTATCAAACTTTATTATGCAATGCAGATATTAACATACACACAAGGAATTCAATATACAAGTCGTTCGTGGGTGTATGAAATACTTATATTATAGGTACATGCCTAGTATATTTCGAATTGAAAAAATGTCGCAGTCATTAGTTAGTATAGATATCAGAATAGCCAAGCGAATATTTTTGTTGTAAATGTTTGTGTATTAGCAAGGTATTGAGATTTTGAGATTCCCTATACCCTTCACAACTGTCTTCAGCGTGTGTAGTAATTAGTGATTTTTTAAAGTTTATAAAATGTTTGTCCATTCATTCGTTGACAATATTATACAAATACTGCCCACCTCTTGTATGATGCTCCTCCGCATGTCGAATGAAAAGCCTAATCAGAATGCCAACTATAGGCATTGAAATTACTTTCAGTTCAACAACATAACAGTCAGTCAGTTCACACATGCAGAGATTGATTTACTTGCTAAAAAGAAACATGTCACATGTCCATGTCCATCAACATGATATTTAATATGAAGAATTCATACGTTTGTGTGTGATATGCACATGCAGGCAGCAATTCTTATAAGCATGCGGAAGCATGTTTCTCATTTAGGTATTTATTCGTTGCAGTAAAGAAAGACATCTTTAAAAATGACTTGTCTTATAAGTTGTTTATTGCAGTTCTGACATTAAACAGGGATTATGCAATCAATCTTTCCAATTTTCAGTTGACATTTTCAGTGTAAAATGTTCATCATCCTAATAATGCTGGAATCCTGGTTAAAGTCGATAGTTGGTCTAGTAAATGGACTTTACTTTTAATTTGTACCATAACTTTCCAAACAAATAAAGAGATAGAATTTGTATATAATAGAATAGGTCATATAACCCCATTATTTGCCATCATGTGTTTACTTGATTGAAAAATACCCTTTTCGAACCAAAAGTTATTGAGTCTGTTGTGTTATTACACAATATTACAAACCGACTCCGTTTGGGTGTATACTGTATAGGCTGCTATAGTTCACGTGTATATTGTACACGTGAACAGATTGTATTCGCTTTAATACTCCCGTACTCCCATGATTTAATCAATGCGCAAGGTATAAAGGTCATTTGTTTGGAAACTTACAGCAGTTTACTTGTGCGTTGTAAGTTTACTTGCATCATTGCATCAATTACTATGGGATCACATTTATATACCGTTGGCTAAATGAGATATAAAGCAGTCATTTGTCTCATCCAGATTTAGTAGATCTTCAAAGCGCGTTGTTGAGTTCACGTTTGTCTTCCGTCTTGATAATATATTATATCAAATCAAACTTCAAAATAAAATTCTCTGTCTTGAAATAATTTTTGTCTCAAGTTATCAGTATCCAAAATTTCAATTTCTGAAAGTATTTTCAAGCCTTCTTGTTCTAGAATCCGAAACGTATAGATAGGTAATAGTTGTGTTTACTTTCCACACTATTATTGTGTTATTAAACCTAGAATCATGCCTTCACTTCCGCAAAAAAGTTTGTCAAAATCACCGGCTATCACAAATGACGCAACCGTTAGTGCAAATATCAAGCCCGTGCACAAAACTGCTAAATGCCCAAACGAAAAGACTAAAGGGATATTGAGGTGTGTGGAAGTTAACCCGGAACAACTGCCATTGATATCCCCGAACGTCAAGAAAGATATCTACCTCTACGATAAAGAGAAGGCATTAGAATTGTATGTACAACATTTTCTATTACTCTATTCTATTATTCTCTCAATTTTCAGTAATATATTTTTTAAATCAATATTTTTCAAGCTTGGCTAATTTGCTCCAAGTAAACAGGAATTGCTATAATATTATGGTATTGAAATAGAAAATGGGCACGTAATCATAATTCAAAGTTTCACATCAATTAGCTGATTTATATTTTAGAGCAGCGTGGGAGGAAGGTTCTTTTGAAACTATAATATAGTCATTATTTCTTCAGCCTTTTTTAAGCCTAAAATTATTATCTATTGAAAGCAGGTGAATATATATATTATGTTGATTTACCTACTGTTTTTAATTTTATTGTATAAATGTACCTAAAGCACATGCCCAATGTAATCACTGCACTGCAATTGCTTTGATTACCGTTGTTTAGCTACTTCTTATAATGCCAACTGCACAGGTGCTTGTATGTATTTTTCATTATGATTCTTTAGTATTGTCATAATAAGTTGTATGATAGTTCTTTCGCGTTGGATGTTCAGGCAAATTTTTGTTATTTAACCTTGCAAAGCTAATGTTTGCTCTTGCTGACATCATTGCGTTATTGAGGAACAATGTAAAATAAAAGGGTAAACAGATTAAGATTTACCTTACAATTACTACGTACGTAAGTCAATTTACCTCATGTTTGACTGACGCTGACTGGGTAGTTGTATTATGGACTGGATTTAGAATATGAGAAGTTTACATAGGCAAAAAATGTTTTATTAAAGAATTTAAAGGAGGAGGATGTATGTGTTCGGGTACTGATCTGACGCTTTATGATTTCTTACTTAGTAGGTAGTTCAGTATTCGTTGTTCATTATCCTGTTGTATATAGTTTCAGTTGTTAAATAGCTGTGTGGTTTGGTGTCAAGATTTTTGTTCTGCGAGATACTACTTTTGAAGTTATATGTATTTCTCAACTGTCATTAGGAGGTAGCTCCTAGTAGAAGTATTAGCTCTGTGTTGTTCCCTTGAAATAAATTCATAAGTTGCGAAAGTATGTTTTATATAATAAGCATGAAGTGAATTGAAATGGAAAGTCACTGCACGAATAGAAACAAATTCTAACTTTACTTATGACGACAGAGTTCTTGCTTGCACTAATGATTGTATTATGATTATATGATTTTATATTTTATATGAAATTGATTTAAGTAATGGTGGTGACGATAGCATAATTATTTTGAGCAACCAAACATGAACTGCTAGATACGGTAATAATGATCACAATATTACTGTAATATAGCAATACTGAAGGATGGATTTGTTAGCAATTCAATTCAATCGCCAAATAGAAGACAAAAAGTAATTTAATCATGACTTCTGAAAATTTAAAGCTTTGAGAGAATTAAGAATTTTACGAATTACGTACATGCTATGTATTTCTTGTTTTCTTCAATATTTTTCCTGTAGTTAGGAAATATTAAGTATATGCGTAATATTATGATGGCCCATACATACGCCATAGCTCGTGTTATTACCTGTGACGAACGTGAGGGTGAGATCTTTGAAGACGAAGAAAATATGCGACTAGTTTGCTAACAAATCCATTCTCTATTCTCACAATTTGCACTTGAAGGTGCTTCTTTTCCACGCGTGCTTCTGCTTCTTAGTTGAATAGAACTTTGCCCTGAATTGCACCGTCTTTTATTGCAATTACAATAAATTGACTGTTAAAATTTTATTTGTGGCGATTTTGATTAGTATGATTATGAAAAACTAATTTGTTCTGTGTACTTATGATTTTCTATATAATTTGCAGTGCACCTAGTTAGTTTTGGAATCCCACTCACTATGCAATGCCATTGCACTGAATCACTGTAAATGTAAGACCAGATGAAGGTGTGTTGTCTGCATAGGTACCGAAACTGCATTATTTATTACAACATTATATAGAGTCTCCTGCTACATGATGACATTGGTGGTATTATAAATCAGAATTAGATGAAACGGCATTGATTGAATTATCAATGTGCATTCAATGATCTCATTATTGGATTTTTCAGCACTCGTAGTTATTTTGACTATTACTTTCCTATAGTTGATATGTAGTTGGTTTTATAGTTTTATACCATATTGTATTTGAACTGACCTGGTTAGCTAGTAAAAGGTTAGGCCAACAAGTTATTATTATTATTCCACAGGGACAGAACTGTCCTATTGGTATTTGGGTGCAAGCAGAATTGAATCTCTGACCATTGCATACACATTGTATTTGTGTGTATCACTGTGAAATACTCGTATGCTCCAGAAAGTTGTCTCATGATTCATTTTGTAAAGTCAAAGTTGTATATGTACTAAACAAGTAGTATTGGGTAAATTATGGCAAATAATAATTTATTCGATGTACCTAGGTATAAAGGTATGTGTGTTTCAGTTGAGTAAGTAGTAAGTAGTTAAGTAGGTATTGAGTTCTCGTTTAGTTAAAAACTGTTTTAAGGATATCATACAAATTCAGAGGATGAGACTTGAGTGGAAAATTTTGAACTGCTGAACTAGAATAGCCAGAAGCAGCTTCAGATCTTCAATTTGAGCACGCCTTATGGGCTTAGCGACTAGAATAACTACTCAGCCCTTATGCACTTAAATGTAAATGTTCGATCAGATAACAAAGTTGGTAGTAATAATATTTATTCGTTGATGCGGTTATGTCCTACACTTTGTTTGATGTGCTGTAAAATGTAAAATCAGAACAGATAAAAGACTGGTTTTAAATAATTTGATTTTCAGTCAAGTATTTCCGTAACCAAATAATTTTTTCAGTATCGATTATTTATATTCATTTGCCCCGTTTTTTGCCAGTAGCAGTACATTATGCTATGTATTATGCTGTGCATACAGTGGATTACAATTACACTGTGTGTACTGTGCTCAATAGATTGCCGGTTGGTTAGGAGGACTTAATACTATGAGAGAGTAATAGGGATGGAGTTTGTATTAAATTAAGTATAAATTGCTATACCGTTTTGATTGCCGTTTACTTGGCTGACCTGACAAAACAAGAAGAGTTCGTCTAATAGTGCGATGATAATATCTTGCTGACATGACATACCGATAAAAGAACTATTAGATTTGAGGGTAATAACTTTTATTATTGTAGTTGTGGTGGTGTAATTTTTGGAGACTGGTTTGTGTAATTTATTATGGGCAACTCCCTGTCTTCTTTCTTAAACACTTGCCTTGCATAAATAAATACACTAACAAACATTCGGAGGAGGAGGAGGTAGGTAAATATCCTCTAAACTAGAGCTGTAGATACTCAATTTATTATTATTGATTATTGCTTTCTAATGCATAAGTTGTTTGAATGCCATTTGTGCGTACCTAATTGGTAAATTATTATGTACATTCATAGATAGGGTCACATTGAAATTGAAGTATTTTTATTTTAAGTGTACAAACCATGAACATGTCATACATACAGTTACTTTGGTTTGGTTAGTGCTGGTGGTGGTGAGTCACAGGTTTTTGTAAAAATTGTGATATTGTACTGATGGTTCGATGGTGATCTGTATAAAGTTCAGGACACAGGGGTGGATATCATATCAGTCACTCAATTAAATTGCTGTGCAGGGTAACAGTAACACGTGCATTCTAAAAAGAAAGTAGCTTTCCTAGATTTCATTTTTTTGCAAATGTTACATTATTTATTCCACATTGAATGTATTCTACATGCTCTATCGTTTTATTAGTAATACAATAATGTTATTAATATAATATGGCTACTATTATTAATACAGCTTAGGTACCTACATTTTTTTATACTAATGCACATGCACAACAAAGCTGATCGAATGTTTAACATGCCCTTTGCAAATGTCAGAGAGGAGGAGAATACAATTGGTCTTTGATCTTTCATTTATTGCCAAAGTACACGTTAATATTAGATGTAACGTAGTTACGTGAAACGACCAAGTTTCCTTTAAGACTTTTGAGATTTTCAGATGTTATTTCCGTGATACCTAGTGAAGAAATGAAAGTTGTACATGTAGATAGATACTAGATACTAGGCACATAAAAATATGGTACAAGATTTCGGTAGAAATAGGAGGACAATCTATTCAAATACAGGATAGTTTCCCTGTAGGGTAAATACAACCAAGCTGCAGCTGTGCCGTATAGGTAGATAGTTTAAATTGTAGCAATAACCTATATCTAGGTCTAGGTGTATATTATAAACTTTAACATACGAAAGGATGCACTATGCACACTTAAATTGTTAGTTCGATATACAATCAATTCAGTAGTAATGAGAAAGTAAAATAATGAGATGAGGTGTATATTACACTGTATTTGTACGAAACTTACGAAAGTACCTATGCATCTATGTATAATGACTTTTTCATTGAGAAATTGAAATTATTGCCATTAAATATGCAAATTAGGCAAATTTCGTTGTATACTATGAATGGCCAAATGGGAAAGTCGAAGGATGAGATGGTCATTTAGTCATTCATTAAAATACAGATACAGTGTGCATTATTACAGTCGGAATCTTGAAATGGTTGGTTTGTGTTTGAATAAATGTATTGACTAATTAATACTTATCTTACACGCATTAGTAACTAGAGAGTGATAGAGTATCTTAGATTACATAGTACAAGACATATTTATATAAGCGTATACATAAACAAATATAATTAGTTTAACATTCCTATTAACATTTGGTGTAATATATAACAAGCATATGAAAGCAAGGATACAGATCTAGATAGAAAGAAACTTCAGATGTACAGAATGTGCAGAAATGTTTGCAGAAGTTTGATTAAAATATTGCAATGTCTACGACTGCCCAAGTCCAATAATGCATTATCATCAACAACTCACATGTCTATGTGGTACTCTTTTCATTTTCATGATGTGCTCTTATTACTATTGTAATATTTGTAATGCACAGACCTAGACACATCATCTGATGTAATATGGAGCCATGAGTTTGATGGTATGGCATTACCTTGCATTAGCATTATGCATGCCGTGCGGATGTGAAATATAATATTCCTGAGAGAGTCTTTCGATATAATGACGAATTAGAGATGTTTTTTGTTTTGCAGTGTAATATTCTTCCATGTGCAGAGCAAATGAAATGGAAACGGCATTCGTTTGCTGATTTTCCTTTTGCATTCATTTTCTGCCTCTCTGTGTATCAGTAAGTCGTAGGTACTAAGTAGTTCTGGTTAGTACCTACTACCTCTAACTGTATAAAATGACTAGGTATACTATGATGAGTTACCCGTAAATTAAAGAAAATAATAAGATTGTCAGTGTTGTTTTCTACATGTGTACTTCAGAACTTCTTGATACTTGATAGTATTGGCTTTACCCAGAATAACATGTGATATGAATTTGCTTTACAACTAATCGTCAGTCAGAAGAGACCTGAGTTTTATGCATGCCGTTGATGATGACGATGGTCGGAAGATCATGGTCAAATGTGGTGTGTACGATACGATGGGCTGACCAAACTTTCCTGTCAAGTCATAGGGCTCTAGAAAAGAAAAGGAGACCTGGGCTCACTCAAACCACCACCATACCATACCATACCATCCCAGAAACTATAATAACGTCATCGTAATATTCAGTACAAACCACTCAGGCAAACGAATCAGAGACACTCGTTCGACTATTGTTGTAGTAGCTTTGTATTGTACGACTATTCGTCTCACATAGTTCGCTCATAGACATTTAGATTAAATTCCTTGCGTGGTTCGTGTTCAGTATTTCACTAACAGTCGTTGCTGTGTGTGTACCATCATCATTGTCAGTTGTTCTTTTCGGTATTCGTGTATTTCGCACTGCAATCGATCCAAAGAGCTTTTAGTGAGACAGGGACAGGGTAGTGTTAACGTTGACTTAGTTGAGTTGTTGAGAGTTGCGTAAAGTTATTTAATAAGAAGCAGCTTCGTTTGTGAAAGATCAGTCACTCGCTCTAAAGACACACGAGAGACGTTGCTAAAAAGATTAAGCCATTCATTCCAAACTAAACATATAGCTATCTCTAGTATTTCATTAAATACAGCTACTGATACAATACAATATAGCAAGGAATTCCTTGTTGAACACTTTGTCTCAACGCAACTCAAGCGTGAATAAATCATTCGTAACTATTTGTTTGTGGGAAAAGGTATGTTCTTACATTATTATTAATAATAAATTAATCCATTATGTTCCTTCGTATCATGTAGAATAGAACTGTTAGACATGTGTAATGTAATATATAGGAAAAGTTTTTGTTTCTTGGTATTTATTTTAACGCTGTGACCTGAAGAAAAGGTAAGTAAGTGGTAGTATATATAGCACCTACCTTTACATATTATGTTGAATTGGACCTTAATGTTATGCATTCAGTCGTTAATATCAGTTTTGTCTGTATCATTAAACTACAAATATGTACAAATATATGAAAGTAAAGTATCAAAACAAGGTTTCGAAAGCTCGGAGTCACGGATCGTAAAAGTAGAGTAGGAGGAAGGTAGCAAAGGGAATCGATATTGAGATATAGGTGAGTAGGAATTGTATGTGGGCTTTATACAGAAGAGTGAGACAGTTACGTCAACTATGCCTTGCATGGCATGTAGCGGAACTAGATATTAAATTATTTACGAATGGTTTGTATAGCTTTTAGCTGTCGGATGTGGTTTTACATTTAGACAAACATTCCATTTATGTAATGTGTTTATTACTATTTTCCCTGCAGTTTGACAGGAGGAGGGAACGGAGGTAAAGGCCGAACAATATTCAAAATGGATCCAAGAAGAGATAGAATTGGACAAAGGTCATATCATGAAGTGACGGGAGACAACATTTGTCCTTCAATGGTTCGTGGAATTGACTACGTCAGAGATCCACGACTTAACAAGGTAAAAACTTGTAAAATTTAACTAAACTAATGTATTTGCCTCCTTTATCAAAACTTCATTTCTAGCTTTGATCTCATCTTGCTTGGTTCCAAGATATTTTATGTCACGATAAACGAAACTATTCAAACTTTAATATTATTAACAAACTTTGTTTGTTTTAGGGTATGGCTTTCACTCTGGAAGAGCGACAGGCTCTTGGAATTCACGGTCTCATTCCACCTCGGTTTAAAACTCAAGAAGAACAAGTCAAACTCTGCAAAGAGAACATTGAGCGATATCAAGAAGATCTGAACAAATACATCTATCTAGTCGGACTCCAGGTATACTCATTTATATCCAGTATTCCATGTTGACTTAGTTAAGTTGCTCTTTTATTCGTTTTATAAGGGTGTATTGATTTTTTAGAATGTGATATATGGAATTATTTTTGCAGGATCGTAATGAACGTCTCTTTTATCGCGTGTTGGCGGAAAATGTCGAACAAATGATGCCGTTAGTTTACACACCAACTGTTGGACTAGCTTGTCAAAAATTCGGTTTAATTTACCGTCGGCCGCGTGGTCTTTTTATAACAATCAACGACAAAGGCCACATTTATGAGATGCTGCGCAACTGGTATGCTATATACATTAATGAGTTTTCCGTTTTACGTAATTATTGATCCACTAATTAATTACTTTCCTGATTCAATTAGTTAAATGGAAAAAATATAGTTTATTTAAGTGGATTCATCTACGTAATCGCAACATCATTTGTTTTGATGTGCGTTATTTTACAATTTAATTTTGAGCTATTCCTAATTTCCTGTGCTTTTGGTTTTGTAGGCCAGAGTCTGATGTTCGTGCTATCGTCGTAACTGACGGAGAGAGGATATTGGGGTTAGGTGACCTCGGTGCAAACGGAATGGGCATTCCAGTAGGTAAATTGGCTTTGTATACTGCTTTGGCAGGAATCAAGCCACATCAATGTTTGCCAATCCTCCTCGACGTTGGAACGAACACTCAGGTAAAAGCTTTAATCAATTAATTAGAATGAACGTTTACCACATTGAAGCTATTTGAATAAGCGTTGTAATGTTTTTATGTGTTATTACACATTTGCAACCATTCATAGACTCTGTTGGATGATCCATTCTACATCGGATTAAAGCAGAAGCGTGTACAAGGCCCGGAGTACGACGACTTTATTGAAGAGTTCATGCAAGCTGTAGTTCGTCGTTATGGACAAAATACTTTAATTCAGGTATGTTCTTTCTGATTTTACGATACGATTCGAATCATAATTATGAAAATGTTTTTTTTCAAATATGACCGAATTTTATATGGGATTTTGAATTATTTATATCTAATAATCTACTATTGTTTTTCCCCTTAGTTTGAAGACTTTGGCAACCATAATGCTTTCCGTCTTCTTGCAAAATACAGAGACAAATATTGCACTTTCAATGACGATATTCAAGGAACAGCCGCAGTGGCTTTGGCTGGACTTCTTGCATCCCTTCGAATTACAAATCACAAAATGTCGGAACACAAGTTTCTATTTTTGGGGGCTGGAGAAGTAATTGAAACATCCCTATATTCTTGATACATTCTTGATCAACTATACATTCAATATTTAATTTTTTCACCTTGTTTGAAAGGATAAATATTTTAAATATTGAAATATAACAATTGTTATGAAATTTTCTTTATAGGCAGCGTTGGGGATTGCAACGCTTATTGTCAATGCAATGAGCAAAGAAGGGATACCTAGGGAGCAAGCAGCCTCTAGGATATTCCTCTGCGACTCAAAGGGCTTGCTAGTTAAGGGTCGTTCGGATATGACTGGCCAAAAAGCTATATTTGCTAAAGATTTGGCTCAGGAAAGGAATTTCACTGAAATGGTAAAAAGTATTCGACCAACTGCCATTCTTGGTAAGTTTCCAATAATTTAATGAAACATATGACAGTTAATGTAAAAAATTAGAGCGACTTCTGCTTATAATTATTAATGAAGCATAGTAATACTTTGAATATTATCAGTATGCCATAAATTAATGTAATTTTATTAAATATTAAAGGTGCTGCTGCCGCCAGGGGAGCATTTACAAAAGAAATCCTCACGATGATGGGAGAGTTTAACGAGCGACCAATCATTTTCGCTCTGAGTAATCCAACTTCAAAGGCCGAATGTACAGCGGCTGAAGCCTACACTGCCACAAATGGTCGCTGTGTGTTTGCAAGTGGTTCTCCATTCCCACCGTTCGAATTGAATGGCAAAAAATTTTTACCCGGGCAGGGTAATAATGCATACATATTCCCCGGAGTTGCTCTGGGAGTTATCGCAGCTGGAGTTCATCACATTAGTGAAGACGTTTTCCTTCTGGCTGCTAAGGTACTTAACTAAAATGGCAATATTATTTGTTCTTCTTCTGGTATATAAAACAAAATGATTATTATGGTACAATACGTTATTTTCTATCAAATGGCTGAATGGGTTTTTCAAAATATAAATTCGAAATTTAGACATTGGCTGACATAGTCGTGGAAGATGATCTGAAAGTTGGTCGTTTGTATCCTCCACTTCAGGACATTCAACATGCTTCATTGATTATTGCTAAAGCCATTTGTGAAGACGCCTACGCTAATGGTAACATAATTATTTATATTAGAATATTTTATATCAATACTCTCATTTATTATTGGTCATTTAGAATATAATGTATGTGGTTAATTGGATTTTCGACTAATTAGTATTTGTACAACAAAATTAACTTAAAAATAGTTATGAATGTTTTTGTTTATAAATACCTATTATCGGGTGGTTACTCCCAAGTGATGGTTTAACAAAAGCTGCATCGAAATTACTAATCAAATTATTAATCAATCTTATTAACCCAACTCAAACCGGTTATGAACACTTGTTTTCACAGGTGTAACTCTGTCATTAACTTGTGTTCATCATAAAGACCTACTCTATTGCTATAATATTGAATTAGAGTATGTCTTTTATGTTCTTCCAGACCATTGGCTGAGCAATTACCTTTTTGTTGTTGACACGATGCTGGCAATTATTTTCTTGTAAATCACTTGTAAAGTTAATTTTATACGTTGTTGTAGTATCCTAATATTCCGTTTCTGGAATACATAGTCAGTAATTGCAATTATTGGGATTTCAGAAAACAAATATTTGAAATCTCAATACCCTTTTTGTTTGAATTTATTGAGATTGTAATTTATTATTAATTTACTGGCCATTAGCACCGCAAGGTGTCAAGACCAATTACTTGTCTCTATGAAAAGACTGAGTAATATGATTTTAAATTTTTGTGATTTTATAATTTAATTGTTGAGACAAGTTCTCTATTTATCAGTAATCAATTTTTATTACATTGCTTTATAATTTTCAAAAGTGATTTTGTCAGTCATTCATGTTAAATTACTTTTGCTAGCAAATATATACCTGACCCTAATTAATCGAACGACCTAATTTATTAAAAAAAATCAGCAGTTGGCTTAATTACTTACAATTATAACAGGGATGGCTTCGACTTACCCAGAACCTGCGAACAAGGAAGATTTTATTAAAGCACAACTCTACGACTACACCTACACAAGAGCACTTCCTAATTTCTACTCTTGGCCTACTGTGGATTAATTTGTCCTTTAAACCTACCTCTCCTCATGAATACTTTAACAAATGGAATAGGAATCTCGTCAATACTTATAAAAACAATTCGAACCAAGTATCTTGTTAAATTTTCTTTAACGAATCTAAACAATTATAATAAGTTTTTGAGCGTTATAAAAAGTATCAGTATTTGATTTATTATTTTAAATAAGTGATATTCAATATTAATGATCTAATTATTTACGTATATTATAGGTATATTATTTTTTTACCATGCAAATTATGCATGATATAGTACTTCTTTCTTTTCTGAGGCTGATCTATTGTTCATTTATAAGATATAAGTGTTTCTCGCGTTTACAGATTAATAATTAGTAAGCGCATCTTCAATATCACTTACACAGAGTGATAAAGATACATACGATTTAATTTAATTTCTTGACGATCAACTTTTATTTTACAAGTACTTTCTTTATGTTTAAGAAATGTTTGAGTTAGATTTCAGGTTTTCCTTATGATTCCTTACTCATATTGCTGGAAAAATTCCATGCATACAATACTCTCTTCAAAATTCCTCAACGTGCTAACACTGTTACTAATATTTCTCCACCTTCCGTTAAACATGGGGTAGAAGTACTTTGAAAGCAACTAATATCAAACACTCAGTAGACTTAAAAATAATTCGACATTTAATCATCGTAAGTCGTGCAAAGGTATTTAACAGTTCAAATCGCACCTCAGCCTTTCACTCTTGTAGATTCCTCACTGATGTAGTATTGTAGTAACATGCGTTTTGAATCTGATTTTGTAGAGTTGTGTGTAGATATTCAGTTGAAATTTTGAATGAGTTTGAAAAGTGTTGAATTATCCTAGACAATCGTACTTTAGTTTATTACTTTTGCAAACATTCATTGGTACTAAATGAAGCTTATTTGTATGTATGTAGATGCTTCTCGTATTCTCCTTTTTACACTTTTCATATAATTTTTTTATATTTATAATTAGGTAACCTTTTATGCAGTAGAGATTATTAGTAAATTGCATGTCAAAGACTGCGAATATAAGTAATATTATGCATGTAAGGTTTGACACAAATCTGTAATTTCCTTTGTAAATCTTTTTAATTTAATGTAACGTAATATATTTTCTTTCGAAAATTGAATTATCCTAACAATAAGTATTGTATTATAGTATCGTTATTACCACTGAAGATTCTCAATCCTACTTTAATCTAGCAGTTTATATAGCTGCTAGCTTTTTATTTATCACAAACACAAAGAAGTAGGTATGTATTTCAATGTAGAAATCAAAACTGCATGATAGTGTCAAGTAATTGAAAAACTGTGGAAAAACTTTGTATGATACATTTTTAACCTAGGTATGCGTTTATAGGTACGAACATTATTAACCTTTGGTATACACCATCCATCCCACATTATCTTTAGATCAGTGTCGGCATTTCATTTGAATCTATATAACAATTATCTAATAACTTATACAATAAATGCACTAACATTGCCTATTTATAACAATGGTAAACTTAATTTGTATACTTCATATGAAAAATGCATGAATTTGGTCGGGGTTAATTGAGCACGACGCTTCTAATTGCTTCACAATTATTCTATAAACTTTATGTTTAATCAACTTGAACTTTGTATTGAAGTCACGTTTCCATATACAATTATTATGATGTTGATTGATTGTTAATTGTTACATGTTTCTTTTGTAGATTATGCATCCACATACCCTGAACCTAAAGATAAGTTGAGATTCATCAAGGAACAACTGTATGACTATCATTTCCATAGTATTCTTCCGAGTCACTACACATGGCCGTCACAAACGCAATGAACACTCGGAAATGACAGATTAAATATAATTAGTGCAGTAATAAATGGATGACATTCGTAAACGTAATAAATAGTAGAGTAGATGGATCGCTGTATCGAAAGTAGCTAAATTATTGAAGGAAAAGGTGCGCAACAACTTGTGATGAACTATTTCAACAAATTAACAAAACTATCGTCTTAACCACACGTGTCATAATAATAATAATTGTAAAATCGTAAAATGTGCTATAATATATATCTAATATATTGTGAAGGCTTCTGGTATGAGCAACACTGTTTGCGAAGTGCCAGAAGCCGTCGTGTCAGACAATATAATACACGTGGTGCTTATAGTTGAAATTAGAGATGAATAAAATCGGTTTTATGTAATAGACACAACTATAAACTGCTATAAAATACTGTGTATACGATACCATCAAATCATTCGCATTCCAAGCATACAAATGTCACCAAATAATTGGACAAGACATGTCTTGAATTGGAATAGAGTTTGGAATTGGAATATTTTCTATCCCATCATCGTCTTTCATGAAAAGTAGCTATAGAAACTTTTCAAAAATTCCATGTAAAAGCAATCAGTAATCATTCTAGAGTATGAAATTACGCTGTATGTCAGTAGAACATTTCAGACTGGAACATGCATTAAGGAATCAACTGGTGTGTTTTTGTCAGGTAAATTCATTTTAAAACTGTTTTACAACATTACGAACTGATTTTACTTCATTTATAGAAAACGACCAATTAAACGCATAGTAGAGTTGTTTTGCTTTAATTTGGTGAATCGTATTACTCCCAGTTTAATTGCAAGACACAAAAAGCTTCGTAACTTGAGAACGTCGTGTATAACGAGTGTCTCTTTGTCAAGTTGTTTTCCGCATTTCTGATTTCATTTTGGCATCATTAGCGACAGGACCGGATTACTGACACATAAACCTGGAAGGCTGCCACGCAACACCGTGAAAACAATAAGCATTCGTGGAAATCGCCATAAAAGGTGAGTGGTTGTGTTGTAGTTAAAGTGCATGATGTATGTGTAGAATAAATGACATGAAATACAGCCGGTCCTTCTGAATTTTACCCAACAGTTCGTTGAAAACTCTCGCAAACAAACATGTGAACAAAGACATACTGACAGCATCTCGAGTGTGAGTGGGTTTAAAGTGCGTAGTTGGTTGGTTGGTGCCAGTAGTTGTAAACGAGGATAGAAAACAGATCTGAAATGGGTTTAATTATCCGACAGAATAACTCAGTCTCATCTTAAGCGCACGCACTACAGCTATAAAACTCAAATAGGGCCAAAACAACACACGATAACTAATACGTGTATATTTTATGTATATAGGTACCTAGTACCTACTATGCACTTACTTTACGAGGAACATTTTTAATGTATTTTGTTGTAAGTACATAGTCAGTGTTTGTATTTCTCTGTACATCTATATCTCTCACTTCGCAAAGTTATAGTATAGATATACGAAAAAGAAGACAGAATTTCAACCCGCCACCCTCTTTACTCAAATATATGACATACAGATAGTTTAGGCATATTATTAGGCACACAGTCGTATTTCGTATATACAGATACATACCTAGTACTTATTATGATGTCTGTGTATACAAAAATAGTAGCAAGTATTCCATTCAAATTAGTCTTTTTACGATTTTACGTTTTACTACTCTTCGTTCAGAAAAATTGAAGTCAATTGCCCTGCTTGTAGTGTAGTGTATGCATTGCCCATTTTCATATTGCCATATAAACTATTCATTCAACTTGAGCTATAGTACACGGTTTGTACATATGCATAGCTATAACTATGACATTCGTATTTTTGTATGAACACATGGAAGTTCCAGGAAGGAAATACGTAGTAAAACCTCGTGAGAATATCAAGAATTGTCAAGTTCAGTTTTCTGTTTCTAGAAAATCTTTTGGAAATGCTTGAGAATGACAAGCTCTTCTAAAATAAGAAATATTATAGTAGATTAGGTTCCGTTGTTAGATACTACACCCTTTAAATCGAATTTTGAACCGAATTATTATAGCAATTAAGTTCATTAGGTTGTAGTATGGTTCTAAATTTAAGTAAATAGCAACGGTAAATAAATAATGTGGACAATAATTAAAATACTGAAGCATTCCAATCCTGACAAGTTGTCAGACAACTGTTAGAACTGTTTATAACACATTGATGCTATTAAGACAAAAATGTCAAAACAGTATGAATTCGGTAGAAATAAATGAGCAAGCATTTCAAACGAATATGATTAGAATTTAAAAAAATACTTGTCAAGCCATGCCATTTCTGTTCAGTAAAAAACAATGCAAAAGCTTCTGTATAAATACCTCCACGTTTGTCTTTCGGTTATTTTCTTGCCATCTCTACTAGCAGTTACAGTTGTTGTTTACGTTCCCTCTTTTCCAATTATGCCATGTTTGTATGTGTACGTGAGTTTAGTGTAGCATGGCATGGTTATGCCGGCCGGGCAATAAATGTGTTTTGCACACTTTAACTGGGTTAGCCAATCCTGTGAGAGAATAAAACGGTATAAGTACACACATATGCACAAATCGTACTTACAAACAAAACGGAGCGAGAAAGCTTGAAGTTGTTTTCCTTTCAGCATGTACGCGTAATATTTTTAGTGCACAAAAAATGATGACAAACAATCATAACATTTGTGCTGAACTCTACTAAAGGTAGCTTTTTGTGCCCTTTTACACGCAAGCAGATTTACATATATAGGATTGTATAGTTTCTAATATGAGACCCCTGAGAAGGTTACATGCAGTTTTTATCTTGAGAAGATTGATGTTGCTATTGCTATACTATACATTATACATAGGTTAAGGCGCCTTAACCTATGTACATTATGTCAGTAATTAGCTAGGCCTAAGGAAAAACTAGTACAATATTTGCTGTGTAGCATAACTATTTTTTATTTTTTGTTAAGCCATGAATTTTCGTTCCGTCTAACTTATAATATGATGACTGTATCTGTTAGGATTTCTTAGCAAGCTGTTATTAAGTTGCAGTATTATTTTTATTTCTTTGAACTCAATGTACAATGTATTTTATCTTTATTGTGACTGAAAAACTAAATCGTACATCATGTTTTGGTTGGATTACAATGTCCGAAAGGTTTATAACGTGTAAAAGTGTCAAAATTCGGTACGAGTACAAATAAATGCAAATCTATCCTTACGGCACAACAGTTTGCATACAAATAGCTACTATACTGGGCATCTCAACAAGTTTTCATGAGGAAATATCTTGCTACGCACATGAAAATAAAATATAAGCGTGGTCACTTACAATAATAATAACAATAAATGTATTTTGACAATTTGCAAACTTGTGCTTTTAAAAAGGAAGGATTCTCAATGAATGACCACGTATGCGTTGCGTATGGGCTGTATTTTTATGCGAGTAGGGACCTTTTACTAAGGTACAAGTTATTCTACGCGATTTTTTTCTTTGTTTAGGTTCAGTCAGTAAACTTATAAAACTTTTCACGCACTTCTTCTTCTACGTACTTCTTGGTCGTAAAAATCAAGACGGAAGAAGGGTCCTTTCCTTTCTGCCTACGACGATTTAGCAAACTTTGAAACCTTCAAGCAGCCACACAAGCTACAACGCAGTTAACGACCCGACAATAACATACACTTATATAGGACCTGGCAAGTTTTTAAATCTTATACATGTCTAAATAGTATAGTCTAGACTAAAGGTATAGTTGTAGTCGTAGTATTTGAAAATATTCTTTGAGAACAGTACAGTACTCTGCAAGTAATAACTCTGTAGTATGCATGTACAGAAAAATTACTACCGACAAAAAATGACAATAAAAATGTACGTTTTAACGTAGAAGATCTGCTATTATGTACACATAAAAAATATGCAGAGATGCTTCTTGTTCATCGTCGCAAGTTTGCGAGACACGCTTATACAATCGCACAATACACACTCGTTTTGCCGATGCTTTTGTAGTAAAACCTTAACTGACAACTCAAAACCCCATTTCCATTCTTGTTATTGTATACACGCAGAAAGACGAGGTGTTTTAATGATGTAACGCCAACTTACACTCACTGTACCGTCACAAAAACAAAAACAACAATAACAATGTCAAAAGTGGATGCTAAAGTTGACAACAACAGTATTAAAGTTAAACCTAGGAAGACAAAGAAGAAACCCTTAAGTGCTCATGCAAAGTGCATTACAAATTTATGTAAAAACATCAAATTGTATGATAGTGGACTCCTTGATGGTGATGATGATCGTGCTGAATGGGAAAAATCGGAGAATTTGTCAGAATTCAAAAATGAAGAAAGCAGCAATTCATCGGTAAGTGGGGTCGTTAGTAGCGGTGGAGAAAATTCTTGTTTTCTTGCCACTGGGAAAAGTACGAATCTTCACAACACCACATCTTCTAGAATGAAGGAACCAATTTTAAGTGATATGTTCGATTGGCATGAACTTTTGAAGATATCCGATTTCTACAATACTCCTAAAGAAGAAAAGCAATTACAACATTCTCACAAAGACGCCTTATGTTTGGACTGGACTGATCTGACTGATATTTCTACTCTCAAAATAAATAATGTCGATAAATCTGACTCAAATAGTGGCGAACTTTTATGGTCTTGGGACTTCGAAACCCGATCTCCGAAGAGCGATAAAATTCAAGAAATTTCTAACACAAATGGCGATTCAATGAAGGAGAATTCTTCAGTAGCCATTGTCGGTGATGAAGAACATGATGAAGCCAAAGGTGATTGCATTAAAGACGATTCGACATCCATTCCTCCATGGCAAGCTGACGAAGACGAGGACAACAAGGTAAACTTTTACACAGAATATTTGTACTTCTACCATTTCTATCATACGCACACATTTTACGACTTTATAGCTGCGTTAAGGCCGCTGTTGAAATAAGATTTAGTATTTTGAGTGCGTGAGTCATTGGAAAACAGCATGTGATTCTGTTTTCTGTTGTTTAGAGTTTAGGGACTTTCATTACAATCGCAATATCCATTTGAGATTGAGTAAAATAGTAATGTAGTATCCTATAGAACGATGTAGCGTGAAAAGGGACTGGGGAACGGTGTGTGAGTAACTTAGTTATATTTTATTGGTATTTTCATCTGCTGTCCCTGCGAAATCGAAATCTTGCGTTGCGTAAATGCATATAGTCTATACGTACATATACCCTCTGGAGAATTGGCGAAATTCGCACTTACTTAGAATACGCAATGACTTTTGTTTGGGGTGTGTGAAATGAGTTTTTATTCCCAACGGATCGTACAGGGGAAGTTTTGCAACTGCAAATAATGATGATCTCTCATGTAATAATAGGAAGTGAGAAACTTTCGGTGCGGCAAAAAGGGATGACGCGATGATGTGATGGGATGACTAATAGAATTTCGCATTCGCAATCTCGAAGTAGTACCTACTTAATGTAGGGTCCTTATGTATTAGCTTTCCTTTTATTGGCTCTTTGGGCTGTTTCTTGTTTGCAAAGTAAATGCTGAAGTCTATACGCACATCACACCACCAGAATATAACTCCAAAACCTTACTACAACCACCACACCATGAAACACAAAGAGAATACCCGAAAAACGTCACAATACAGTCTCTATATATTGGTAGTAGTATAAAGTAGATGGGATTCATTTCATTACGATTCACTTCGTTTACTTCACCATTAAATGCCGTAGTGTGTTAGTGACAGTGACCAGTCTTTTCATTCTGCCCTTTTACACACACAGTTTGGCAACTTGGAACGAATCCTAGGAAAATGGCAAACTTTTTGTTCTTTTTGCTTTAGGAGGAATAATACATGAAGCTACACACACGTTTCCAATATTATATTGCTATCTCAATCTAGTACAATAAATACATACAGCTTGCCCTTTTCATTTTCCCTTGGCCTTTGTCCATTGTTCGGTATAAAAACAAGATTATTCTATCCCTATTTGTATATATCGGATTTTCGCACAAGTCTCATCTGTTCTAAACCCTGCGTATGTTGTGTACTTACTAATACCAACAAAATTGGACTTGCAAAAAAATTGCGGGTTTTGTTCCTCCTGTATACCTTAAAAGTGTGATATGCTTATAGTAAACGTATGCTGAAATGACAGATGTTTGTTCATTTCGTGTAGGTCGTTGTTTACGTGATGATATACCGCGCTGTCCACTTCCAGTCCACCCGAGTTTAGGAGTGTAAACAACCAATGCTTAAATTGTGCTGTTGCTTCACTGACTGATAGGAAAATAGTTAAGATTCAAACAAGTAGACACGAAAAGACAGCTGGGAAGCTAAATTAAATGCGTTGTGGCATTACTTTTATTATTATTGTATTATGCAACAGCTTATTACATGGCAAAGTGTAATGGATGTTCGTTACAACTTTGATGCATGGACAAGACAAGGATGTAAAACGTTCTATACAAGAAGGGATAAAAAATGAACATTGTGTTATTGTTATGCAATGTGTTCCAGGCTCCACATAGTCCAGTCCCTACAATACATAGTAGCAAAACGTCACTGTAAGTTATGCGTTGTTTAAAAACGCAAGTCTAGAATTCTTTAGGAAACTTTGTTTTACCCAAGCAAAAAACTTTAAGACTTAAGACATACTAACTAATTTGACCATAGTAATACAAATACAGTCAGTTCTACTTGTTTTTTATTTAGCAGAAACATAATTTATATCATACATATATTTATACATACATAAAACGTATACTTTGTGATTTTTTGTAGACCTAGGTTATATACATGAGATAATACGGAACAAAAAAGTAGCAGAGAGACACTAATAAATGATATCATCACCTAAATATACCATTTTAGTACCTAATGAAGCAAATAGTGTATAGACTGTAGACTGATGATGATAGTAGAAACTACAAAGTAACTTGTTCATACAACATTCCTACAAGTTGATGCATGTACGTGTGTCTATGTAATATATGTGCTCTGTGAGTGATTTCGTTTCACAATTCTGCATTTAGTTTAATAGTTGACTTGACTGTATTGATAACAAAATGAAATGAAGATTCAATTGAGGGCAGATGTCAACATTTTTAGTGTTTCAGTTCCACTTCCATATTTACACGAGTACATGAATAGAGTGTGTACTACATCTTTACATGGAAAGGTGATATGGATGCAATGGAACAAAAGGCAGCATGATGCAAAAAGAGGGTGAAAAGTCAAATCTAAATAGTAGCTCTGTGTTTGTGTTCCTAATAAAGCTTAGTACTTTACTAATAGAAACTTTTCTATTACATATAATATTTGCATTGTAATCTTCATAGTATTATAATGAACAATGACGTTTACACAATTACTTGCTACACAGCATCATAGTACCTAGGCTATAGTGTTTATATTTACATTGCCAGCATGAACAACCTTTTTCGACTTTTTCTTTATCCTGTATACCTAAGTATAAGAATATGAAGATATTTTTCTTCGTTTGGACTCGTCAGACAACACATTCAGTCATATATTATATTGTGTAGGTAGAGTAGGTACATAAGATTCTAATACTATCCTTGTGCATAGTAATTGTATGGAAGCGACTAATATTATTTATGTATACTTGTACTCGAATAAAAGAAAATACCGGATTCTACTAGAAAACAGTCTAAGTAGTAAATAGACATTCACGAAACCATTAATGTATAGTTAGCTACCTACTTAGCTTAGCTACACATAAATACATAATGGTTCGTTATGAAGTTGTATGTATTTGCTGAACAAGAAACAGGAAACTTTTCACTTATACAAAGCATCTGCTTGTAGTAGTGTAAGTGCCGTTTTTTGCGCGCAAGAAGAAGGGTCTATATATTTTTACAACACAAACGTTCTACACTACACGTTCATGTACACAGTACACACACAGGATTCGTAAATACAAACGCATGTTGCATGAACGTATACTGCATTGTAGTAAATTGTCGTTTAGTGTACACACATTTATTACTACAATATAGTGGTAGTGGTGGCACAGGAAAAACATTGTTTTTGTTACGCGTGAACATTGCGAAACGGTCACCTCTGCAAGGCTTTGCTTTAGTATTTTTACTACAATTGCATTTTGCTTGCATTGTCGGGTTTTATATATTTACTTAAACATTATGATAATAATTCATCATGCACAATACAGAATAAACATACATATTTACATACAAAGACCTCCGGATAGCTTTAAATATAAAACAATGCAACGGAAACATGTACGATTCTAAAAACTAAACTTTTACAGCCCTAAATTGCAACATAAATTGTGCAAGTTTGCAATACTAATAAGTGCCATTTATAAAGGAATAATGACGCTAATGAGTGTGTGGTAACATACATATAATAGTTTATAATTGATTTAGTCGGCAAAGGTAGTAATTAATATGCATGCTACATCCCACCTATAAAGAAAGACGCATTCAGACAGTCGTAAATGTGAACATTATTGTATAAAATATACAGTAATAATTATTGTAGGTATTAGTATGTAGGTAATTAATTATTCCGTTATTTGTTTAAGAAAGTCAGTTATTGTTTGTCAGTTTAGTCAAAATGCAATTGTTGATTACATTGTTGAAGCGTAACTCATTATTTTCCGGACGTCAATTATTTGTTATTCGTTACATTTCAGCTTTCAGCCCAGTCTTTTTATTTCTTCCTAAAAGAAGACACAGTAAGGAAGTAGGAAACTTATTTCGATTATCATTCATGACCCGACATAACATTCTCCCAGTTTCTCCATCCGTTTCTGCTTTGGCATTGACATTCCTATTTCTAAGCCCTAACTTCGCCTTGCCATCCTATTTTTCTCCTTGTAGTATTCCTTCCTTCTTCATCTTGTTCTTCCCCGAAAGGCAAAAACTGCTATTGGAAAACCCGGGTTGGTTTATTCCTAGTATCTCTACCCTATTCATCCATTCCACTAATGTTTCCGCTTTTCCTTCAATAATATCACTCTCTATATCGACTCCCTATACCACAACACTCTTGTAGATATAGGTACATATAATAATAAAAAAGTCTTTGCAAACTCTTCTGCACCGGGAAAAAACTGCTTACACAAGGAACCTTTCATGCTACAAAATTCTAAAAATATGTACCTAAAAACAACACTGTGTATCTACTGGCACATCTCAAGCTAAAATGAAATGCTGACAAACCAAAAACAGAAATACAAATACAACTATGATATGAGCAATCCGTATACATAATATGTATTTAGATCTCCATGTCATGAACAACTCTTTTATACAATTTTTTCTAGTTTTTTTACAGAATTTTCCGTTTTCAATGTAATATTCTTGTAACTTTATTTATATTCCAAAAGCATTGGGCAATTCCGATAAGCCACTACTCATTTCCCATGCGGACAGCATTTTATTTTTATTTATTTTACCAGTTGCCCATACATACGCTATATATAATATACGTTTGTTTTGTATGCATGCGTGTAAAGCAGCATAATATTACGTAATGCAATGCTTTTTTGCTGTTTTAGTAAATATATTGTACAATAGTACATGTACTCAATGTATTTTGAAAGCACTATTCCTCCCACATTTTTTACGACTCTGCGAACGAATGTGTGTTCTGGATGTGTATATATATATTTTATACACATAAGAAAAAGCAAAGTCAGAGAGTCTGTTTGAAACCCCATTTTCCTGCTACGCAGCATGATAATAGCAAATGTGCATAAAGTGCGTATCTAACAAACCATGATAAGAGTAGCAGTAAATGGTGAAGGCAGCAAGTAGTAAAATCTTTCCTTTCTGGGTAGTCGACGTGGGTAGTGCGTTAAGTGCCAGATAGAACTCTACTACGTGATCCGATGTTATGCAATAGTGCGTAGTTGAGCTTGAGCTAGAGTAGTCTTATTCTTGACTCATCTCTTCTAATGTTGCGTATGCCATGCGTGAAGCATAATGCGTATTCTGCGTAATACTCTTTCTCTTTCTAAAGTATAAGCTGACTGACTCTATTATTATGTTGCATGGAAAGACAGAGAAAGAGAGAGAATCTGTACTACTATGTATACAAGCACTGCAATACTAAGACTGGTATATACTAGTCGTGGAAAAGTACCGGCAAACTTTATGTGGGTTTTGGTTCTATTCATTACAATTGCAAGTTCTGTCTCTCTTTCTCAGACTCTCACTCTTCTTGGTCTTGACTTGGTTTGGTTTGCTGAAGCTTTTGGGCTCTTTCCATTTTCGACTCGGTCCATATACACTTACCTATAAGTAGTAGAGTAGTATTTTCATTCTGGAACGTTCTCGGGTCGCTCGTCACTTTATATAGATGATATTGGGACGGAACTGGATGGAAGTAGGAGAAATGCTGGAGCTTGAAGCTATACAGCAGGGCATAGTGATACAAATAATGGGTTGTGAAGCGTTTGAGAATGAATGCATGAGTTTCTTGATGTATGGAAGAGATATAGGTAGGTTTTAGTGGTAGTGTTGTAGTTGTAGGATGTTGGAGAAGGAAGGAGTAGTTGTCCTGGTGGTGAATCCTTTACTTCCCTTCTTGGTTTTATTCAAGTTTCATGGTTGAACAAAATGAGACAGAATAATATAGAGAGATGGGTAGAGCTAAAGAAGATTAAAGTTGATTTTACTGCTTTTAGAAAGGTGTTAGTGATATTATGCTACCGTTATAGCCCTAAACGAACACATAAAATGCAAAGAGATGGGATTACATTGTACATTAAGGAGTTTCGAGTGTTTTCATTACAGCCATTTTTGACATAAATTCAAGTCCGTAGCAGTGTGTAGAGTATATAGAGGGGAATAATTGGAACATACTACTAGTACAGCAGATATTTATTTAAGGCTTATGGCGAACCGATGAAACTTTTATTTGGAAAATTGTTAAACTGCCAGTTTTGAATGGATGCTTTGGAGTATGTGAATATGATAGAGTTTGCTTGTACGTAAATCAAGTTTAAGTGCAATTCAAACTTTCGGGAATTGGGAGAGAACACCGTAAGAAGTTAATCCGAGTAGATTGAAAGTCAAAGGAGACTATGACACTTTTACTATAACTGTGGGTGTAATTTCTTGCTAGGTATACACTACAAAAAATGAAATCAAAATTAGATAGTGAGTCAAGTCCTTGCAGGGATTCTCAGTACTTGTCATATTCTTTCTTTGTTCGTGACAGTGTGTAACGCACTCGAGTGTTGTAAAGGCAACTTTTTCGTAGAATAAATTATTATTTATGCTGGAATGACATTACTAAGACTATAAAGGCAAGGTACCTATCAGGTATATTAATAAAGTGTATTTTGAAGGGCCAATTTTAAGAAATCCATTTATATAGCATTTCGTAGAACAGTCCTTTCCTTTCTAATGTCTTTTAATGTTTGATCAAGTAATGAAAATCACGATTTGTGAACGTTTCTTTCTTGTTCCTCACAATTTTCTAATAATATATACAGGACAGTCCTCACCATTTCTTGATATAAACCATGCCAAGTACATACATTATGATATGATTATTATTACAGATACTTGTATTAATAGATTTTTTTATCGAATTAGCTAGAACTGGGTAGTACATATACATTAACCTTGTCTCATGTGAAGTAAATAATCGAACTGACCATAAGCCAAACAGCAACCGCAGTCTGAATTCTAAATGTATTAGTTGAGTATTTCTTATGTTGTTGGTTTTCACAAGAATAATAATAATATGTATGTACTAACTACTTTATTCTTCAAATTGAAAGAACAGTACAGACAGTATAAGTGCGTGCCTTACACAGACAAACAACATTTTGTGGTTGCAACAATAATTTAATGTAGCAATGAATCAACAATAATTTTCATACATACATAACTACATCCAACTCTAACCACGGCAATAACAAATGAATGTTGTTTATGAATTATGTTACTGCAATTGATTGAGAGAAGAAAGGAAAAAAGTTTGCACAAAAAATTATGTTTCGTGGATAACGCAGTGCATCAACTTGATTTAAATTGGCAAAAAATTCAAAGCAGGTGAAATCATTAAGGCAGTAGTAAAATCATTAGAAGCACACGTGTAACAGCCAGACATCCATAAGAAACTACAAATTGTTCCATATTCAGTCGCAAAGAAACAAATAATACACGATTATAATATACTTTGACTCTAACCATTCTTCTGTCCCTATATAGTAGCTATACCTCTACCAAATACCTAACTGCCAAGTTTCCCAGACATCCATCTTGCCTTAGGAGGCTATCAGGCCCAAAACAACTTTGTGAACATAAATGGCAAAGAAAAAATATGAACAAAATATGTCCATCATCGTTGCCACCAAAGCCACCGAATTTACTAATTTAATGTTGCCTAAGACAAACAGTTGTCTAGAATACTTGATAATTGCAGCTGATACCTATGCACTACATTCCCTTATACTTTTACAGATTTTTCTATTTAGGTATGTATATCTATGTAGATATACAAAAGCAGGGAAATAATTCAGTTCAGTAAACAGGTGATAGCCATAGACAAGCTAATGATTTTTTATCGCTAATCCAAATCTGTCTGCCTATGAACATCCTCCACACAATTAATATTATGGTATGGTACTAGATACACATACAACCCATCTTTGTGTGTACTTACTTATGTACTTTATACCTAAGTACATCTGGCACTATTGCATTTTTATGCAAGTAGGTAAATAAATTCGTCCACACTGTTTACGTTTCCACTCCACTACAAAGTGTTCCGCACTGTGTATAAATAAGTAGGCAGTATGTAATCAGCATCATAAGAAAATGAAAAAATCCAACCCAAACAGACAGTAGCGTGGCTGCACGTATAAAAGAAAAATTAGATGCAATTTTTTGCTGTAATAGTCTTAGTGTATAGCAGTACAACATTAGCAACGTAAAACAGTAGTACAGTAGTATAGAACAAGTCTCATCTTGAGTTGTAAACAATGACTGTGTACATTTTGCAATGCAGTGCATTAAATTAAGTATAGAGTGAATGATTGTACAAAATTTATTTCGCTAATTCTTGCAAAGTACATAGAAAAAAGAGTGTAACAGAACCCAATTGCGTGTTAAAGTTTGTATTTTATGGTACTGTGCATTGTAATCTAATAGGTGGCTAAAACACTACTTACTTTGTATATACCTACGTATTATGCATTAGTTATACTGTTAGTGTAGTGTACGAGAGTAGATTGCTAGTTGCGATAAAAATGAGATACGACTGCAGTTCTTATTCTTATACACACTTCAGTAGTACTGCACTGCAAATACACTTACAGTACATTACATGCTCTCACATCCCAGCTAAATGTTTTTTAAATTGATAAGTGTATTATTTGCAGAGAGAACTGTACATATATCAGGGTAATATGATATTCTGTATTTTACTCTTTAATACAAGTACAAGTGTATGTACTTAGCCTCGTATAATATCTTCTACAAGTAAATGCGGCATTACTGTGTGGTATTTAATATGAGTATAGATTTGTGTTGTTGTGTTCAGTGAGTGAGTAGCTTTTCTGATGTGCCTATGCCTTCCTTGTATAGTGGACGACAAGAACTTCCTTAAAAACATCACCAAAGTGCCATAATATACACTTTATACACCAAGTACAATATACAAACAACTTTTTTATTCACTATTAGCATTTCCTTTAGAGTAGGTAATACTAATATAAAATATAAATGTGCCATTCTATTATTCCACCCAGTTTACACGGACCAGTGCACTTGGTGCAAAAAATAATTGCAAACACGAACACACCTCCATGATTCTGTAGTTGTAGTCTTGTAGTAGTAAGTAGCAGTGCGAAGTGGTGGAATCACCTCGGTAGTTTTTCTAATGGACTTTTTATCATAATTTATTTCCACGATGTTGCTCTCCCACTACTTGCAGTAGTTAGTATCAGTAGGTAATTTCATTCTGCTTCAGTGTTTATGAACATTATTGTTAGTATTTTAGTATTCTAATAATATAGACACACAGAGTAAGGATGTGATTATGATTGAGCCTTGTCATGAAGTGTAACTACAAGTGTTTCATGCAGAATACTTAAAAATTGTATATTTCTGTGAATTGCTTGATGACATGGTAGAGTATTTAGTATTTACATCCAACTGCTTTTACAGCAATGCACAATCTTTTCATATCGATCATATCAATGCTATTAATCTAGAAAACCACAATGTTAATATTTGACTACATTTTGCTACACATTTTTTTTGGTTTTATAACACTTTACTTTATTGCAACAGATTTATAGCTTGTTGCATTAAATTATTCATAGCTCTACGCTATACACTACAGACTACACTGTTACTCTTGTTTGTAAATGGAGTAGTAGACTGACTCATTTAAATGTGTCTGCAAATTAATTAGTAATTAAAATACTGACGTACCTATCTATTATCTATGCCATCTACCCAGGTATGTAGATAAGATACTGAGCGAATGCTGAGATTTGCTGAAATACTTACATATTAATTATAATCTGGGTTATTTTACGATTTCGTAAACTTTCGAGAGAAAACAAATGTCCAATACTCGTAAGTAAATATAATTAACATTGTTAACCCAACCTCAATCCATGAAATTTAAGTTGTGATTGTAATCCATGATAGGACAACAACGTACACCTAGGTATAAATTAGACGCACTAATTTGAAAAGACATATAGGTATACTTTATTGCAAATGATGAAGTGTTTGCGATTCTTAGTCAGTCTGGTTATTATTATTATTTGTTTATGGGTTTCTCCTACAATATTAAACGGTTATAGCTATAGTTATCGCCTCTGTGTGTTTGTATATGGTGCGTCTAGTTGTAAGTTGTATACAAATAAGCTTCAACAAAGTAGTATGGATGTTGATTGTAGTAGTAGAGCAATAAGAAAACGTTTGATGTTGGAAGTTAGCTTTCCCAATATTTTTATTTTGTTTCTTGACCGTAATGACCATACGTAGTAAAAGAATGCATAGAGCATTCTCGAATACACACCATGCATGCAATTAAGTATTCCAAATCTATTAATTGTAAAAGCTGTCAATAAATAAACTCATTTAAGCTGCAAGGAAAAACACTTGATTCTTCTCTTATATTTGCACGATGACTCTCATACAACTTATACGGCTTAATTGCATGTGTGTCTATGTGCTATACTGAATAAATTTAGGTATTTTCTTATTATCTGCTACTACAATAGCTATAGGTACAATAATAATGTATAGACACTTTAGACGATTTCTTGTGCCAAATAAATTGTGTGCAGAAACAATGTAGGTATAAAATGTACACCTACTACTTCATAGGTATCTTTATATAAGTAACTAACACATAAATAAGTAAGGACACACACCATGGCACTACAATACAGAGCCACAGTGTCAGAGTCCTCTGAAAATCAACTCTTGCTCCTAAAGACATACTTCTTTGTCAGTGCAATAGTACAAGGAGTTAATTCTCAAGATAATATCATATCTTGTAGCAAAATGTAATTTGAAATTTAATTTCTTCCCTTAGCTGCTTGTTTAGCCCATGTCCTGTATGTACTACGAGGAGGACTGAAAGAATGTCTACATATATATTTACAATAGCATATACATTGTGGTTAAAATTATGACTGTAGCAGTATCACTATTACCAGTAGGTATATTCTAGATATTATACACTACCTATTTAATGATGTTTCTTTTGACTATGCCTACTGTTTCCCATTGCAATTTTAAGTATTGAAGTGCCTCCTTAATATATATTATGTATGTGTATTACTTTTTCGCGTATAGTTCACTTCGAGTGCAGTATGTGCGAGTGTCTTGTCATGTTTTTGGATCAACTTATTGTGTTGGCTTGGTTTGGTTTGGTTTTGCTTGCTACGCTTGCCTTCTGTTGTCCTGTCTTTTGTATAATAATGTTCTTGCTTTACAATGTATGTCCATCCGCTTGCACTCATTACTAGTTTACTACTACTACGACCACTATTACTATACTCCAACAAGACTCCACATTGCTAACTTAACTCTCAATTACTACAGAAATATTGTAGGAATAATTTACAAGGAGAGAATGCAATGCTAGTATAGTGTTTACTAGATGTGTAGTACAGAATAGAAGAGACAAAAGAGCGCTATTGTAGACAAATCATATCGCATCATATCATTCACATTACTATGCACATAAGTTGTACACACATTAAGTATGTATGTATATACATGCATGTGTACATACAATACACAAACGTGTGGACTCTTACTACTAGTAGTACAGAGCATGCAATAAGCCAACTGACTAAAGTGTACTATAAAAGTGCAAAAAGTTTTCCAGGTCAGCCCAGATCATGCATGGGCAGGTCGTTGACTTTTGCATTTATTTATCTCTGTAAGCAACTTGACTTCACTTGGACTGGACTCGCATATTAGAGTAGTAAAGTGTAGTATATGAAATATAATGTGTTCTATGTATTTTTGCTATATTACAATTTACATTTGACTTGAGATCATTTTACATTTGGCTTTAGATAATATCCCATACTACGCTACACGCACTGATCTCTAAGCCGGCCGGATTCACTATATACATTCTATTGTGTTGTTTTTTATATTTATGACACTCTGTTTGTGCCATTCTTCACTCATTTGTGGCCAACTTTTGCGAATAGCCCTGAACATAGTAAACTGGAAACAGCTATTCACGCACAAAATGATTAGTACGTGTGTAGAGTCGAGGTGTACCTGTCTGTGTCTATGAACTAATATTTTCCTAATACAATCAAAATCAAGTAGTTATTATCTACAGGTATTTATATTAAGGTTTGTGGATATTATCTGTTGGTTCGTAATCATTCTTCTGAAATATGTTTTCCGTTTTGTATTACAGTACTAATGGTAATAGTCTGAGTGAAATGAGTGTGCAAGTACGTATATACACCTTTTCTTTCAAGTACACACAATATTATTATTATAAATATATAGTGGTTTACAATTTAGTGCTTGAAAAATCTATTTAAATTATACAAACAATAATTTGTACTGCTCCTGCTGCTCCTGACGAGACGAGTATCTGTAGTGTGTATCTGTGTGTGTGTGTGCTTATAAATAAAAATGCTTATGAGAGAGAGAGAGATAAGCTTGTGATATAAAAGTAAGTAATGTTAATATTATGCGAGTCGGTATTTACTTTTTGTACACAGTTATTCACTCATCTTACCTGCTACACCACGCATATAAAATACTTAATGGAGGTAGTGAGATATAGGTAGATTACACACACACACACCAGCAGTCCATGCAAGACAAGGTAAATATCTGGGATCTCGAGTAAATGTACTATCTCTCAGAATTACTATACTTACCTTGAGTTCATACACATGGCTGCTGAACGCCTACATGACAAACCAATAAAAATATAAGCGCATATCCTTTTGTATTACTTAGTTGTATAATGTGTGTACGTAACTTCCATAGAAAATTAGCGATTATGATACTTTTAGAGTTTGTAGATTAGATTAGACCTTCAACTCAATAAACTCTGTTGGAATTGCTCCATGCACACACGAGGAACAATGAATCAATGTACTAATACATGTGTGAATAGCTAACGCGATTTTTTCGGCAATAATCAACTGCTTGTATTTGGTAGTGTGTTATAGTTTTGTATGTAACTGAACTTAATTTGAATGAAACATTGAATTAATTCGACTTGAGTCAAGTCACTTTTATTCATGGTTTGAGTTGAGTTGAGTCGAGAGTCAAGTTGCCTTGATTTAATTCTTTAGTCATTTGATTGAGCACATAGAAAGGAAAGGGAATTAGAGAGATAGTTTGCCAAATGCTTATTATTCTTGCTGTACAATACAATAATACATAATGCAATTGAATGCGTGTGCATAAAAATGTGTGTACCTACTATAAACTACATACACGAGTGTATACATGCTATACATACCATTTAATACACATAGTTACTTGTAAAATGGTTTTATAATACACACATGGCACATGGCACATGTACTTATACTCGTTGTAAAGAAAATGGCAAAGAAAGGCGAAAATGAGCAGACTCAATACAATGTCTGAAGACCCTGGCCTGACTACTGCAATTCTTACGTTACGTTGTTCGCTACAGACACAACGACATGGCCAATTTTATACTATTTGAATTTAATTTACTTGAATTCTGCAATACAGATATAGTGTATGAGTAGGTACACATTATTCAATTGTAAACAACACGCAAGTACATACCTACGTACAGATACAAACAGGCTTATTGCTGAAAACCTTAAAACAGATGCACACACTTTGTTATTTATTAGCCATAGCCAAAATCAAGGAATAGTGCTGTATCAAGCAGCATTCTTGTTTTGTCTGCATTATATTATCTCAAAATGTGTTTTTCATTGAGTAATAATGTAATTTGGCAAAAAGTGCTAAATAACTCAAAACATTTGCCTCGCATAAGTTAATATGCATGAAAATTCTTTTGATTACTGAGAATCCTTATATAGAAATGTAATATGATATAGGTAGGTAGGTATGTATGTCAAAATCCATCTCGTTGATGATAAATGAGTACTGGGATAGCACAGCAAATTTAATTCAATTATTTATTTAGGTAAATAATGGAATTGTGTTTCACTCGTAGTATTTTACTATGATAAAATGTAATTTTTATTTGCATTTCAGCTGGATGTGACTAAATTGGTTGAATAAACATAATACAATACATAACATGCAGCTTGTTGTATAAGTTTACGAGTATAATATTATAATAACAATAAAATTACACATGATAATACTAATGTATTGTAAAACGTGTGCAAAAATACTAGTTTACACGTTGCATGAAGATTGCCTACTCAACGAGATCTGGTAAATAGTATAAGTATCTCGATGCAGAAGAATGTAATAGCTCTAGCAAGCACTTCATGTTCACACCAGTTATAAGCAGTTCTGTCTCAGCACACACACTCAGAAACACTTCTGTGTAATAAGTACGAGTACAACACACAGATTCTACAATACACACACATACATACGACTTGCATAGCCATGCCACACATTCAACATTAAATATTGCATTATTATGTTATAAAACGAAGCACATACAGCCATACAATTCAATTGAACATAATCATACGACTATTATATGAGTTACTACACATTATACACACACAACAGTTCACATTGCATTGCAATGGATGATACGGAGGTATGCACTATGTATAAAGGAGCTATGCTAATACTAATATGTTCAGCATTGTGTGTATTGTAGTGCATTGAACTTTTTTTCGCAATCAAACCCCAATCCATTTTATTCCTCTTCGAACAGTGTGATGTGATGTGCTGCGATGTGATGCGAGCCTCATGGCATGGCTCATGGTATAACACATACAATGTATCCCTAATGTAACATAACAACAATAATGCAGTTACATTGCTTTACTTACACACATCCTTAACTATCTTATTATTATGTACACACAGTAATGAAATCATATGCTGGGCACTATTATACATTTCTATGTATATTATGCTAATATCCTATTATCACGTTTTATGCTTTTAATAGTCCTGTGCTAAAGAGCTGCTAAAAAACTTATTTACTATGCATTGCCATTATTTTGTTTCCATTACAATTTATCAATCTATATACCACAAACATTTGTAGGTATATGCATAATTTTACAATTCCAGTCTTTTGTATAGTCACAATACAATGTATCGCTTTATCTCTCATTTAACCGGCACCGCAACGTTTTTATTTGTATACAAATTCATAAAAATACATACATATGAACATAAAGATAAAGTAAATACATATACTGCTATGTATATTATACACATTTGTTATTATTATTAGGTATTGTATGGTACAAATATATGTACCAGTAGAATTATTATGACTGTGTATATTCCTAGAGATACTATTACACTTACTGGAGTATTTTTAAGTACAATATTTCTATAGGAAGGTTGTAAGTAGATAAATACTAGTGGTAGAGTAGATATAAAATTCTAGTAGGATAGAATAGCTAATGTGAGTTTTAATAGAATAATGGATGCCTGTTGTAATGTGTCAATCTTAATTATGTATCCTGTAGAGTGAAGTGAGTGACTGAGTTTTGAAGTAGTCAACGAAAATGTTAGTTGTCTAAAACCATTATCTCTGCAGTTACTTGCTAAGGCAAGGCATTATGTTCCATATTACGCTCTATTATTTAATTACGTCCTACATTGTACTTGCATTTTACGAGAAAAGGAAAGAGAAATTCTGAATCGTAAAACAAAATGAGATTTTTCGTTGGTGTTTATATTGTGGTACAGTGTCTCTGTCATGTCGTCTTATCTGTCACGTATTTATGTACCATTTATATATAGACAATACCTATGTATGTACGTTCGCGTTGATTCGTACGTTAATTTAGTTAAGAGATAATTAAACGTTTCATTTAATGCAATGCAGCGTTTGAGCATTCAATTGAATTTTCAATTTACCAATCCAACCAGCTTTATTATAAGAAGATAAGTTTCAAGCCAAGACTTTGGGTTCGATGTTGTATTCAAATGACTTTTGCTTTGCTTGTAATGTTTCTCTTCTTGTTTTATTTGTACTCTCGTTTGTACTTGCTGTGCTATGGATGCAGTGGCTTTTGTTAGCGAGCAAAAGATATCTGTAGGCTTTAGGTACCTATTATTATCATTTATGTGCTACCCGATGTGTTGTTGAGTAAGTTGTGCTACTGTTGATTAAGAGATGTTGATATTTAATTTGAATTTTCATTACTTTTATACTATACTTGTTTATCTTGTCACCCAAGTTATATTTCTCTTGTCTCAATTAATGCCACTGTAATTCTATTGTAATAAATAAAGAAGAGAGCTAGTTTATTGTACGTACCTATTTACTAGGTACTTAATTATATTATAGGTTTCTTGGTGTATACAGAATGTGGTAGGTAGGTACTGTTTTTATTCGACTGGTTGTGCGTTTTCAAAGTGCGTTTAATGCATTTTAAATGCCACGATGAGTGGAAATGAAGTGAGATCTTTGTTTAGAATTTAATGGGATTTGTTTTGTCATGTACTTACACAGAAATTATATTATATTGCTACGTACAGTTCTAGTTGGTTGAATAATAAAAATGACAAGAGATAATCAAATTCTATTCATGAAACAAGAGTTACTTGCAAGTAAATTCAAAACAGAAGAGTTGAGTGACACATTTTAACACCTACGATGATTACATCTCTCTCGGCCTCTTCACATCGTTTCAATTGTTTTGTTATGTAATTCGAGTAGGCAGCGGATCGATTTCAGCATTGCCATGTATTGCTAACCGCTTAAGTAAATAATGCACTCGAGTTTTCATCTGCATCGCCCATGTTTATTGTCCGAAACGTTTTTGAACGTGTTAACTGAAAAACAACTTTACCTACATACCTCCCTAAGTAAGAAGTCCCATTCCCATTATGTAGTTTAATTATTCATTTCATGATCGATGCTTCCTGAATTACACGGTAGTATGTATTCCATTACAATATTCTGTGCCACTATACCAGCATTAGTGCCCGATATAATGACTGTAGAAATTTGATGGAATAATTTGTTTGTAAGTAGCATGATTCTGATCCTTCTCCCAGCAGTATAAGTTTACACACATTGTATTTCTATTTCTGACTTATACAGTCAAGAAATAGGCAGACATGTATATTAATTTTACAGCCTAAATCCTACAAATACATTCGCACACATATTTCATGACATGACATTAGTTATGCAAATTATTTTTAGCTCTGCTGACATAAATATACCCGTACAAGATTGAAGGCAGTACTACATAGTAGTGTTTGTCCCAGTAGTGATGCTGGTTATATTTGTGAGCAACTCTGTTTGTTAATATGCTATCCATGAAATGAATATTTGAATTGTATATGTACAGATATCTGTGTAGATAAGTAATTGACTTGGTTAGATGTATGTTGCAATGAAACATTCACACGGACACATGAGTTCATACACTTACAATCGACATACAATATAAATATACCTACGTATCTCAAACTGCGTGGAAAATATCTATGGATACATGAAAACCAAAATGAATTGACCGATTGATGAATGTGTGTCTTTCTTGCAAGCATATATGTATGTACTTACCATGTCGATGCAGTAATAATTTTCTTATGCCTCACACAATCAACTACCTAGTAAATAATCCCTATGTACATTATTATAATATTATGATCACCTTACCACCAGCAGTTGTACACAAAGTAAAAGATAGCTATAATGCTGTTTTGTTTGGTAGTCACATTCGCATTTGTGGTGATGGTTGTAGTACTTTTAGTTACTGCAAAATTGAGTCTTTGAGTTATTAGAGTCAGTGAGTGAGTAGTGAGTCACATTTGACCATGGCCCATATAAAGTACGTTAAACCCTGATGTGATGTGATGTGCTGTGGTTAGTTAGTGTAGGCCGGTGTGTGTGTGTCTATTGTGCATATATGTATACTGTGCTATGTAATAGCAATAATATAATAATAATGGTGGCAGTAGTGTATTTTGTATGTAATGTAGTAATGTAATAGGACGGGACGGTGGTTAGAACTTAGACTGACTGAGTGAGAGAGATAGGAAAAGCTTAATAGCATAATATGTATTATATGCATGTCTCTTTGATTTTACTCGGGACTGCCTTACTGGACTAGCTTTGCTTTGCATGCCTTGTGTACACGTAGTAGTCCTACCTATATAGTGGCCGCTATGTATTAAAGAAATGTGATGGTAACATGCAATGGAATCTAATAGCTACCTAACTCCATTTATTTTATAACTCCACATCACACAACAGTAATGTACGGAGAGAACTGTTCAATGCACTGGTTTACTAACATAAGGACGATGCATTGATATTTGTAGGTAATGCATACTACTACATGTACATATGTATGTAAAACTACATATTACTACAGGTAGTTAGTCATAGAAGCTTCTCTCAATCGTTTCTCACCTGACTCACACCAACAACAATTGCACTATAAAATAGTAAAACTTTGTGCCGAACAGTACAATGACAGTTCTGTTATGGAATCACATTCAAATGCAGATATAAAGTTAGGATATAATAAGCAGTATGCATGTGTATATGTAGGAAAACGTTTGATGAGCTATTCTTGTGTAGGTATACACATACATGCTTTTAGCTTATCTATATGTATCTTAACTACATTAGAATGCTGCTGCGGACAAATAATATTATTGCTATAATACAGTTGTGTCATACACGACTCAAGAACAGCGGCACTGTGTAGTAAGTAGTGTAGTTTGTACGTGGAATGCATGGAGGTACGAGTACGTAACTTGTCAGAGTGTCGTAGTATTCAGAAAATAAAAATTTTACTGCTAACGTTGACAATGCCGACTTTTGTACTGTTTCCTATTATTATCTCGTTTCTTACATGCAGCAAAATTCGTGGGCTTTACACTTAAGTTGTATTGTCACTGCATTGTTGTAGGCGGAAAGCATGTTATGAAAATGTAGGTTTTGTGTGCACTATTTTACTACATATATCTAGGTATGTATGCATTTGCGTATAGTTTTATACAAGAAATCATATAATGTAGGTGTATGCTATACTAGGTTGATGCGTCTAAAGTGTTTATAAATGATGTTGTTTACAAGAAGTTGTGAATTGTGAGTGAGTATATGGATGACATGCAACCATAACAATGCAGATGATATTCTTTTGTGTGTAAAGTCTGCTTTTAGTAGAAAAGTGATGTAATTTAGGTAAAAATAAGGTAATTGGGTTGATTTGTTTCGAGATAAATGTTCTTAATACTAATAGAACACATCAGACAGACAGGCGACAATTCAGGAGTTTATGTGTACGTATAAATAAGGAGTTGATGTCGGGGGACAGACGGTATTTCTGTTCTTGTGTCGTTGTTGTGGATTTATGTATGTGATATGAAGCAATGTGCATGGTTGAGTTGAAATGTAATAAAAATAAAAACATAAAATAATAGCTACGATTATACATGTATTGACTTTAATTATCGCATCTATATAGTAGATGTAAATTATTACACACCTAAGGCTGAGAGAGACCATTAAACCATAAGTGTCTATTATGGGTAGGTCTCTATGAGAGTTTACGGGATTAGCAACAGTAGTAAAGCTTGTGTATTCATCTTACAGTTTAGTTATCATTGCAAACGTTACTCATACTTTAGTAAGAGTCACCTAATAGAAATACAGATACTACGACTTGCTTGTAGTACTTTAGTACAACGTGCACGGTGGTTATAAACCGTAAAGTGCAACTTAAGCAAATGGGTTGAAATGAAAATAGGTTTTGTTCGCATCCTGCCAGATAAAATTGTATTACAAGAGGTTGACATGTACTATTCAAGTTTGACAGACAGAACTGAATCATATTATGTGTATGTATAATACAAATGTATAGGAACTTAAATGCACACGCCTCATTGTATTATTAAACTAAATTATTTGCTTCTGTAAGTCACTTGAGCTCATTTTGAACAGTTATGTAGATGCACGTATACTAAACTATAATAGAGGTGTACTATTTATTTATATATTTAAATTCATAAGACTTCCTTTATATTTTAGGTATGGTGGTCTATTTTAAACCCAGACGAGCACCAGACGCAGACGAGGTTAGATAAGGTTTTGTCTAATAAATGCATCGATTTAAATGATAAAAAGGAAGGAAGCATTTAGCTAACTACTTGGTGATGGTTTTATTTTATACCTGTGTGACTTTTATCTCTTTGATACTGTAGAGCGACAATATTTTAGCTGAAGACTTATTCAAGTGTGAGTGTAATTTATGCCAAAAAGTCACTGCTCTTTTTGCATGAGAGAAGCAATGGTCATGGATCATAACATCGTGAAATTCGTCTACGTACGCGTTTAGATAAGTTATGACTATGAATTTGTACAGTTTGTAGCCCGTTGTGAGTTGTCACTTGTGAGCTTTGTACAAATAATATATGGATGCAAGTGAAGTAAATCGATTTTAGAATGCAACTATTCAGTTGAAAATTGCAACCCGTCTACAGATACTACAGAAGAGACGAATTATTGCCTCTATAATAACTTTTATTGAGCTTATGACGGAACATGTTGAGTTGATCCTAAAAAATCGATATTGCCATTTAAAGCTGCAATTGGTCTGCTGCTGATTTTTACTATTTACATATTTTATTATGTACTTTACTTATGATGGGATGTACTATGTACAACATAAAATATTATAACTTAGCATTTTCATTCCTGCGAATTTTTCATGAATTTTGCAGTGAAATCTCACAACGTAAAGCTTGTGTGTGATGCTGTGTAAAAATCCATTATCGGCGTCTACACACAAAGTTTTTCGGCTAATGCATAAATAACGCTTTAGTAAATTACTTAAGTAATTTGTAGCATGAGAATAACGAAGTCTGAGTCCCTTAGCAAAAAAAACTGAGTTTATTTTGTAAATTTCCATCGTTTGGGATTACGCAGCAATTGTATCTTGCTTGATGATATGTAACTCTTCAGGGAGTAATGTGCGGAATAGTAGCTCAAGATGCGATTTTTCCACCCGGATCGTTCGTTTGTCGTTTTTTAGTCACGAGGATGGTAGGGAGTGTACATGAAAGCATCACGTTCGTGGTAGTGCCAGTCTGCCAGTACTACCTATATACCGCCAAATATCCAGGGCTAAATGGCTGGAAGGGTATCTCCATTCAAGGAATTGTAACTTTCCATCCAGTTCCAGTATTATTAACATATTATCAGGCTTGTGTGTTATGTTGCTTTGTATAACCCATTTGTTAATTCCTGCATAGCTATAGTATTATAGTAGGAGTACCTACAGTTGGTATGATGTAATAGATCAGTAGAAGGGGACATGGAAAAAATATACTAACCCTCATTCATGCTTTATCTGTGTTAGCGCATTACACATATACACATGGTTTCATTTCAACCGATTTCTTAGTGCTCCACGAAAGACAAATGTGAAGTTACAAAAACTACACACAGTTGGAATGGAAAATTACAGAGAGTATTTATATTCTCTTTAGTTCTATATAGACTATCTAACCAGGCACTACAGACCTTGAAAATAAAGGTGTAGAGGGTACACTTTACCCTACACAGCACAAGGTGTACATTACTACGCACATTTTACTTTAGAGAAACACAAACGCTTACGTAAAGGAAGGGTTTGATTACGCTTTTATCAAACTTCCTTATTCACCGAATATTCTACGCAGCCACCAACTTTACCCTCTATCTTATTGGGCTTCTATACGCTCCGACAGACGACAACGAATGAAATACTTTGCTGCTATTTCATCATCCGGGTAGAATTGAGAAGATCCATGAATCAAATTTGCACGAGGGTCACAATGTAATATTATGTATGTATTACATAGTACAGGGAAAAGCTAAATGCACTAAAGTTGTGTATACATTACCAAGATGTTGATCAAAACTAACATTAGTTTCTAGCTCTTATTTTAATTCAAACTGTGAGGCTCTGTTAGCTATTGTTTGCTAACCAAATCCTCACGAAGTCATTGAATTTTGCAAAATAGTAACAATTTATTTTATCACATTGTGTAATATGCTCGAAAAGCTCTGTTAGAGAATATGGCATGGAAATATCATGTCAGCAATATAATACAAGGCAGTATAAAACACACACTTACAAAGTTAATTTAATAGGTTCAGTACATCTGTGTATTTAAACGAATTGTAGCTTGCAAAATACATTTACTTAATTGTGCAATACATATGTAAACATATGAATAGTTATTAACTGACAATACTACTTACATAGCTGCGATTAATTAAAAACTCAGACCATCATGGTTCAACTCAATCAGTAAATGACTTGAGTTTTACTTTATTTAATGATGTTGATCAAGCTGCCAAATACAGAAGTGCACCTAATTGTGTATATAAATAATGCCTACTTATCTTGATACCCACTTTTTTATGTACATAACTTTGATTAATTGAAAACTATAGCCATGTTAATGCAAACTAAAATAGGATTCTGTGAGCTTTTAGCCGTATTTGCAGAAGCTAACTCAAAATGTGGGTAACTAAATATACATAGTTATATAATACATAAGTGATGTGATATTTATTTCCATGTACTTTCCTGTGTACACAACTCAAATTAATTGAAACTAAATCAATTGTACACTTCAAAGTTCAAACGGCAAATGAATTTTAGTCTACAAATTCATTTTTAGCTTAGACACAGTCTACGTGACAAATGAATCGTAGCAGCTACTACCTATAAATATTAGAAATATATTATGTATGTAGTGTACTTCGATTTAGCATAGGTTTACATGAATCAGAAACAACATTAAAGAATAATAGGATCCAAAAATATTTTGAAAAATGTGTTTAGTGCAATATGTGTATATTTATAACACTTATCGTCACATCCACTGTATGTATATTATATCCACCTTAAGCCTCCCACCAAAACAAATGTCCCTTTTACAGTGCAGAAACGCTTGCTTGTTTACGTTATGTATGTTACATTAGATTACACTGCCGCATCTTACATACTTAGAATGAGAAAAACAGAGCTAGTCGATGTACACAGAACATACACATACTTTACTTACATACATACCCACTAAACGTAATGTAATAGGATTGAGAATTGCATACACATACACGTAGTTAGTAAAGTAGTAGTAGAAGTATTGGCCTTCGTGTATATACACATACACAGAAATGCAGTTCAATGCATACAAGCAATGCAATGTGTAGTTGGCACTGGCACTAACTGGCAGTTGGCTTCTACGAACAAAACATTGAAGTACATAGTAGAAAAGTTCTGGAGAGCTATAGAAGGATTTTACACAACTAACTAATACTGCATACAAACACACTACACTTACACACAGAGAGTTCCATCCAACTCCAACTTTTGCTTCATACATGAACACGGCTCACACCAAACTCAGTTTCTGTTCAGTCGGCAAAAAGCGCTCTTACGAAACAGACGTGTGTATACAGTTAGACCTTCCGAGTTTTCTAACACAAAATCAAATTATTATTGCAACAAATCAGATATCTTTATCCATTTATTCAATACAACTAACTACATATATCTTACCGAACCGACCGACTTAAAAATAATAATTGTAAGTAAGTCCCTGTGAACGCTCACCTCAGGCCGGCTTACCTTACCCGAGTTCTGCAAGACAAAAAACATTCGGTTTTGTCAATAAATTGTTACAAACTCTCAGTTTATAAGTGTTGGAATTTTCTTACATTTGTTTACGTTGATTCTTCATATGTACAATATCTGCAGCAGCAAAGATCTTCTCCTTCTCCTGTTATTTATACACACACAAGTCAAGACCTTGATTTTAGTTGAAAAAGTCAAAAACTCTTATATACGTGTGAGACTATAAAATTTGTGCAATCGAATGAGACAGACAGATATTTTCCAATATTATTATTGCTACATTTTCCCCTGGAAAATAATTAATTGTAGAATTGCACCATTAAGTATCCCCATTCACAGATTACCCATTTACGACTTATAACGTACACTAAAGACTAGCACTAACTTCACAGTTAGTAATTTTGTAGATGACATCCTTCGGTTGTTTAGTTCGTTTACAACAACATTCTGTGTTGGATTCCGAATTTAACGCTGGAAGTCTCTTTTCCATAAATATCCATACTAGTATTTATAACTTCATTTTTACAAAACTTTATGAGTAATATATAATATTGCAATCATGAAGTTACTATTTCCTTAATTGTTGACAAATACTGAGATTACTGTCAATGATTCTTCAACCACCACGTTTTCGTACACCGTCGTCGTCTTCAGCAAACAAGCAAATTAAGCTTGCTAAATTTTTGCAGTCTCCCAAATGAAAAAAGGTACATCACAAAACACCTTTCATTACCTGATTTATATTCTAGCTTTACACATAAATAATATGTGTATTTATTATTTTATAGCGGTGTCTCAAATCTGTGTTTACATTAACAAACTAGTTGTTTCTAAAAGAGCCTTGTCTCATGTATTCATTCAACACTGATAGCTCTTTTGTCTATAATTATATCACGCTGTTAGTTTTGACTGTTAGTTTCGTAAAGTTAAAATAGTTTTGTATAAACTTAATAAATTTTTTGTTATAAAGGCATTTTTTGGTTTTCTAGGTGAGATTTTTTTTCATTTTTATGGAAATAATTAATTATGTTTGTGTGTTTCAGTTTGAACTGGTCGTCAGTCGAAAAGTGAAAAAGAAGCAACTCCAACTGTCTCAGCAGAATAGTGTCATCCA
>JAQFYB010000306.1:0-61591 GCA_034694085.1 Pogonognathellus longicornis
GTACCATACTACTAGTGTTAGAGAATCTACACAACAGACAGACGGACGGACAGACGGACGGAGAGACGGACGGACAGACGGACGGACAGACGGACGGACAGACGGACGGACAGACAGACGTGATCAGTCTAATTAGAAAGTAGCTGTCGCTACTTAATAAATAAATGAAAATTTTAATATTATTTCATTTCATTTTACCTTTACGAGAAGTAAAGGAGAGATATAAGATAATTAAGTTTTTTTACTGAAGGCTGTATGAAAAGTACCTTATTGTTCTCTATGTAATCATATTCTTTTTAATTTCATTTAGAAGGTATATGTAGTATGTACATCAACGTGTGTCTCAGCTCCTAGACTACATCAATTACTTTGATGTTGTTGACCAAAGCTGCTTGTCTTTTCTCTTGAAGACAATTTATGATATTACATCTGATTTCGTTAACATATCCTTCGTTCCTTCAATTTGGTCTTTCGTGATAACTGAGAGCACACTCTACTAAAATGAGTATTATACTGACTACATGGCAGGAAGACATGAAAATAGTAGTGACTAGTCGGATAGGACGAGAATGAGTCTCGTTACACAGAAACACAATCTACTGACAATAGAAAACACTTTGCCAGTCAGGTAGACTTAGTTTCAAAGTTAATAGTGAAGCTGATAGAAAGAGCAACAACAAGAGGAGCAACAGCAACAGGGAAGAGGATGAGAAGGAAGTTGAAGGAAGGCTACTGGAGGCTTTTATTGTGTTCTCTTGTCTGGTTGTGTGGTGGTTGGTTCTTTTACTTGGATTCTCTGTTTTGCTCCTCATCGCTCCATTTGGCTTCCCATCTTGACTTGACTTTTAGCTTTGCCACGAAGCTCTGCCAAGAAACTGCTCTTTGAATTGCATTGCCTCTCATACTCTCATCCTCCTTTCCGTACTTTACATTACACATAAACACACACACTCTGTCTTCCATTCTCTCGCTACGTACGAGACAACACCACAAGAGAGTAAGTCTAGCTAAACACTAATACGAATTCTAAAGAAATTATTATAAGAATTGCAGATAGACTGCAAGATACAGATAGTGTTGTAGAAACACAAGAAGCTGAAGCTGTATACATATTGTATATTGTATTAATTGTATCAGTATATCTTTCCATTTCTTTACTTACGTATGCAATGCACAGTAGCTAGGTACATAGTGAGATAAATACAAATAAGAGCCAGCATAACTCTACAATGGTATATTATTAGTATTTCTCTGTGTAGATCCCACATTACTTTACTAGCAGTTCCAAAGCAATGCTAGTAAATTCATACTCAGTCCTTCTATTACATTACACTACACAATATTTCAACATTCATATATACACAGAACATACCTACATCTTTTATCATATTCATTTCATGTTAAAACAGTAGGAAGTAGTATTCTAGAAGTCAGTAGTTCTAGTTCTACGTTGTTCGTACACGTACAACACTACACTACTCGTGTGTATAGTATAGCACTAGGACTTATGTATACCTAGTACTTACGTACGTAAGCTTTTATCCGATATTGCCTTCCCGTTACATTAGAACTGAAACTCAACTGGTATTATATTAATATTCCTACCAGCATACACGGATTCATGTGACTGTTGTATAATATATATTATGCATACGTAAAGTAACTTAAAACCTTTAGCTCTTAGCAATTTAGTGAATATAATTGTGTAACATGGGTCGTCATTTTACATACTACATAAGAATACAGAGAACTATGACTTGTACTTGTATTAGGGAGCATTAGTCGTATGCAAGTGTCTAATAGCAGTCGTAATAACATTACTACTAAAAGTTACATTAACAATTGCTGACATAAAGCTAGAGAGAGAGAGAGGGAGAGAGAAAGGAAGGATAATAATACAGACTCTCTTGTACGGTATATAATAGCAAATGTATTTAACTGCAGAAAATAGGAGCCCATACATTATACAGACGCGTTGGTTGATATTATGATACAAGATTGCATTATGCTTCAACTCTTTAGCAGCACAGTTCAACTAACGTAACTAAGTAAAAGTAAAACATTATACACTTAACCGAACTGAACTACTAAAATACATACGCAAAACACACTGTGAATACTACTAATAGATATACTACTATATATTAGCGTGTGCATTGTACACGTCTACATTCTAAACAGAAACATAATAGAATCTGCATACATATACTGGATACTACACACAAAATACACACTAAAGAGTCTACAGAAGCCACACTTTTCCTACTATACACAAATATCGCTTACATTACAATTTCCACTAGCACTAGGACCACTATTAGTAGAACGATGATCTGGAGTAAAGGAAAGGAGGGAGAAGAAGTGGAGTAGTAGTTTCATTACTATTAGTCAGATACAGATAGATAGTTGTATCTGTGTACAGACAGAGAGAATGAGAGAAATGTGCAGTTTACATTAGGACTAGTGTTGTGTAGTGTTTTATATGACTGTGTAGTGTCTATGTATCTGCTGGTCGTCGAGTTCTCTTGACAGTGTGTGGTAGAAGAGCTAAAAGAGTAGCTTCTTCACTACTACTGCTAATACAACTGGTAGGTTAGTAGTGTATGTGTATGTGTAGTATGTGTATGTAGTAAAGGAGTATTGAGTAAGTGTAGCTGGAGACTGGTAGTGATAGGAAAGGCAAAATACTGGCAATGCAAAGGAAGCTACTACTGGGAGGAAAGAAGCTGAGGAAGATAATAATATGTAGGTACTAGTACACATAGTAGTTGTACTAGGTTGTCTGAAAGTAGTAGTAGTTGTAGTAGTGGTGGTAGTGGTGGTGGTGGTAGTAGAAGAAGAAGAAGTAGGAAAAACACACAGAGAGCAGACTGTTATATGTAGTGTAGTGGTCTGCGGACTGTGATCTTCTCGAGTTGTCTGTCTGTTCACTGCATCTGAATTCAATCTGAATCTCGTCTTTCAGTCTCGTCTCGAAGATCAGTCTACCGGCACGAAACACACGGACTTCTACCTCACGGATCATCACATCTCATCATATCATCATTCTATTCGGTTATATACACTCAATAGTTATTCGTTCCACTCTTCCGCTCTGCTTTATTTTCTATCATAGTTCCTCCGTCCTATATTTACTCTTTCTTCAGCAAAAATCATCCAAACATCCGGTATCGCATTTTCCTCTTGTTGTGATGTGACAGTGCCAGTGGTGAGTGAGTGTGTTCCAGTGACAGTTCATCATGTATACTACTAGCACTACTATGTACTACTAAGTGAGAAATATTACCCATATACCACAAGCAATAACAAGAACAAGAATAAGAAGGAAATATAATTAATTCCATGTAGTTTGCTAGAGCTGTTGTAGAGTAAATGCCACTACTTGTATATAGAATCAATGTCATGTCGTCAAAAGACAAATAGAAACGTATAGGAAATGAAGTTATTATTATTTCCGCTCAATGTAGATTCGGTTCGCTTATTCCTATGTAAATAAATTATATGGACATATCATTCAATCCACCTTCCTACGTAAAGTACATACTACTACATACATACGTACCTACGTCGCATAACAAGAAACGACAAGCGTTGATGGGGCGCTATAGACGTACACTCAAGTCAGCACGATTCACGTCAACAACATGGAATTTAATATTTAGGATGTAATTCTGTCTGTCTGTGGATGTGAAAACATTTTCAATATACCAAGAAGTAGTACATACATTTAGTGTAAGTGTGTTGTAAATACGACGACGTGGTTTACTCGCCGAGCCTTGACATGACCATACATTTACACACAACGGTTTACTCGCTCTTGATGTGGGTAGTGTATAGTTCTCGTACTTGATATCTTGCTATCTATACATCTGTCTCAGGTTTCTTTGTGTTTCAAGTGGTGAATGAAGGGAGAAAGGGAAACTTTGTGCGACCAACTTATTATCTTTGTACCTACTACTACGTATATATAGCACTGCTACACATTCAACGAGTGCTACATCGCTACAGATATAATTCATAATAATTCTTTTTGAATGATATGCAGAAGTGTATTTTCTTAGTGCCTACTAGTGTGCGTGTTACGAGTGGACTGACGTCATAATAACAGCAGTAGTGCTGGTGTCATTACTATTTCGAAAGTTCAAGTTCATTTGTTGGCTTTGTTTTGTTTCCTTTTTGTGTGACTTTCTTTGACTCGGTCAACTTAGAGATAAGTGTGTGTCGGAGTTTCTCACATAAAAGACTTGGCTGGATATTTATAAATGAATGAGAGAAAGAGAGAAAGAGACAAACAAAGTTAAGAAATGGAAATGGAATAATATACCTACACGAAGGAAAGTGGCACAGTGTGGTAGTGGCGGTGGTGTTACAATGTTGTGTAATAATAGTGTATAGTGTAGTGTTGTAATAAAAGTAGCCCTCTGGCTTCGCAAACAATGGAGACGAAAATGAGAATTGCTTTCTATTAAGTGACACATGGCATTTACAGCTTCTGTGAAATAGAGCACAAAAGGTGACAGGTCTATATAATATATGTACCTACCTAACAAAGAAACGTCTTAAACTGGGCTTCAGCCTTTTTGATAAAGAAAGCTGACTGGAGAGTTATTCCCCGTGGTGTGTTGATGTGAAGCATTTGTGACTAATTATTGTAATTATGCCATTAAGATGTTAGAACTTCCTTTTTGGTAAAGTGCGATTTTGTTGTGGATTGCCTGCTGGAGATAGGAGATTGCATTGTAAGAATCTTTGCGACCTTTCAAGAAATCGGGTAGTGAAAGAATTAGAGCTACAACCTACCTGATAATAACACACTTACATGCGTACAGAAGAGTTTAGGATGAAAGTAAAAGCCGAAGGTGTTTGTGTCTACTAATGACTCAAGAGCCAGCTGCTTTGAGTACTCCTACTTTCCAGAGCGTTAATAGTAATGGCCTGGAGATAATTTCCAATGGCATTTGCTGGTTCTCTGTGCTTGAGGAACGACGAGTCGCTCTGTTTTTCATTAGCATCTCATCAGCTGATAGGCCAAGGTGTTGTATTGCTACTTTTACTACAAGTGGATGTGGTGGGGAAAAGCTATGGCCTTGGAAAATTTATTTGTACTTCGCTTCCATCGAAGCTCCTGACAATGACACTAAAAAAGCAAAATCAATTTTCACCGTTGTCTCCGTCTTCTGGTTTGTCTCTGTCATTTCTCCAGATTGTGAGAAGCAGAGACGACAGTGGTATTGTCATTCCGTGTGGTGGCTGTGGTTTGTCGTAGTAATTTTCCGGTGTGTTTTCGTGTTGGTTATTCCATATTATAGCAAAAGAGGAGTTGCTGTGGAGGTGCTAAGGTATGGCCACTTCTTTTCCATCGAATTTCTCCGCTAAGGAGAAATCAAAGTCCACACATCGTCGTCGTCTCTCTCAAGACGATACTCAGGAGCAACAACAACAGCAGCAACAAAAACAACAACCAAGTTCCAGTGTCAATGTCAGGACCACATGTCTCAGTAATACTACAACGTCACAAGTTCACCACAACCAACAACAACAACAGCAGCAACTACCGCAGTCACAATCATCTCGTCCTCACTCAACGAAAAGCAACCCGGAAAGGAATCGGTTAGTAAGAAGTGGTTCGGTGGACACTCACCATCTGTCGGAACGTGGACAGGATGGTTGTAATCCAACTGCTGGAGCTACACTCCCATTGATTGTGCGGAATGTTGAGGAGGGCGTGGAGGTGTTGGAGGAATCAGGATTTCCTCAAATTCGTACAAAGAGTATCGAGAAAACTCTCATTCCTCTCGTTCAACAGGTTCGTTCCGTTTCTTTCTCCAGAATCTCTTTCTCCAGACTTTCTTTCTACACAGCTGTCTCATCTTTGCCATTTTTTACTCCTCATCTCCCTTTCCTGCTCTCCTAATCTTTCTAACTCCCTAATACGCTATTCTCCCTATATTTACAATCTCCTCCATATCTCTCTCCATACGTCCCGCTATACTTTACAAACTATACATACATTTATTCCCCAAATATACCCGAATTCGGAGAAACCCGTGTTGAATCAAATGATATTACTGACAAAAAAAGCTATATGCAAAGAAGATATATAGCCGTAGGTGCCTATAAATTTGTAAAATATATCTGTTTATACAGTACCTATGTGTAGTATTATTATTCCTCCGAAGTTCTTCTGGGTAGAGTATTATAAATATTAGTAGTCTGAAGGTCTCCTTTCTTCGACGACTTTCTTTCGGAGGGATATTATATTATTCGTCTTTTTATTCCCCTCGTGTTACTTTGAGTACATCTACGTTCATCTAAGTCATATCGTCTAGATAAGTCTCATATAACTCTCAAGTCAGATAACTTCTAAATAAGGAAAGGAATGTCCCGTATAATTCCATTTCATTGCCAGTTGTATTTCTACTTTCTTTCGGTACTGCTAGTACTAGAAATCTTCGTTAGTGTCTACAGCTCCACCGACTCCTCTGACTCCAGGCACTTTCATTCACCAGCTTCGCACATATTGTTTTTCTCGCAACACCTGCAACAATACTACATAGAACTCACTTCGTTATTCAAACTTCCCATATCACTTTTAGATTAGATGTATATACGTACTATACTTACGTAATTAAATTACAAGGCCTATAATGCGGATATCTTTATTTTACTCCGGAAAGACTAAACCGTAAAATTGATCATAAATATATCTCATTCTGGTGAAATATCCCTCCATTAACTGCCACTACTACTGTTGCATTCCGTGTTTGCAGTTAATAGTTTATACTTACGTATATGCAGCCATATACTAACAAATTTTATTTCTTCTGTACCTATACCTGTAAATACTAAATGTGCACTGCACAGTATCTCAAATCTGGGCATATGTAGCCACACTTAACTATTTAGCATACGTCTAACATGTGTACGCTCACGTTGTTATTTTTTACTAGGTAGAAGCAGCATAAATCATTTTGCCATTCGTTACACTTAGTGAAACTGCTACACACACCACACCAGCTTTTACCTTGTGAATGGTTGAGGAGAGTGAAATTCATTCATAAGTGGCTGTGAACAAAATGATTTTGCATGTTTTCTCCTGAGAGGGAATTTTTCCTCGCCATGCTAATCGCATATAAATTATTCCAGGAGGTTTACACCTACTATAATCATGTACACTACAAAATCGTTTATGTGTAACGGCAAAGCATTTCCGATTAATTTTTACAAGACGCTTTATGAATTTTTTGTTAGTGACTGACGGTGAGTGAGCGACGGCTCAAGTTTTCGTGTAGTACTTTTTAGGTGTGGGTTTAATAACAGATCAGAGTTTCCTTTTTAAGTAATTCGTTAGTTACGTACACGAGATTGTTTGTCTAAAGCATTCGACTGTGTGGGTTGACGGGTTGGTTGGTTATGCTTCAATAACAAAGAGTAAAGTTTAATTTTGTACTTTGCTAAGATTGAGATAGTTAAGTGAGACGAGATGAATGAAGTGATTTGATGCACTGCTCCATGGTGAAGGTGGAATAGTGCATTAATACTGTATGAGATGAATGAGGGATCCAGGGTGATTATTTACACTAGACAATCTGGAGAACATATTTTCCTAAGTTTTTCACATGTGTGCGAAAGAGCGGTAATGTGCACAAACGAAAGGACTAACTTTTAATGTATGGTTAGAAGTAGGAAGTTCTCGTAGAACAGAACTGAGTAAGAAATCTTCCTCAGGTGGCTGCTCCAAAGGATTAACTTTAACTGGCATATGGCAGCAATGCCACTGCCACTACCGGACTACATACATGAGTGGAAGGAAAGAGAATGAATTCGAATTGTTTTTAAGAATTGAGCTTTTGTGTGATTAGCTGCATCTGGCATTTTGAGAACGGAACTCAATACAAGAGCCTTTAATAAATGCAAGAGTGAATTTAATCCCACGCGAGTAACTTATACTTACCTAGTTAAAACTTTTTGTTTGGAATTACACAAATATTTATTTTACTTTCACATTTATAGCTCACATAAATCTTCCCTCCTCCAGTCTAACGCATTTCTATTAATGTGGCTAGGCTACATACAAACATTCACGTCCGGACGAATGATGATGCTGTTTTATTTGACTATTTCTATGAAATTTTTATAACTGAGACAGACTAATCTTAAACTAGATATGGGTTTTGCTACACTAACTCTCAGAATCAGGTATAATGTGGCACGTTAATAGAAATGCTACAGACACTCCTTTTCTTTTGTTTGTTATTCCTATCTTTAATTTTAAATAAACACGACTCACACACAGGCGGAAATTGATCTTGCTATGAATCACTCTCATTTCATTACAATGCGGATGGCGGATATACATCTTCTTGTGTGGCCTGATCTTCCTCCATTTGAAAATTAGACTCATTTTCTTTTTCTGCCAGAGAGATAAGGCCATTACATAGATAGTTGAGTTTAGATAATTTGCTTTACCTGGTAAGTGCCATTACATATGTACAGTTCATGTGTTTAGGAATTTATCACGTCTTGTATTGCATACTTAAACATATCTATGACATTTATGTCGCCATAAAGCTGCAATAATATTTGCACATGGAAATGTACACATATGAGTACATGTACCCAGCGGAGCAAGTGCAGATAAATTACTATAAGGCCGACGCTCGAGTAGTGTATCACCCGCTTTTCTATATTTATATTCATTTCCGAAGCGTGTTCTTTACAACATGAGAATAACACTCAGTCAAAGATAGTCATCTCTCTCTATTTAATGCGTAATAAAATCCCAACAGGTTATTTCGGCTTACAAACTCACTAATCAGCCATCATCGGAATTCATATTCGTACTCATTAAGATAAAAATTAATAGCTACACTTCCTCTGCCAGAAAACAGAGGTAGTACTTATGATATACCACCAGGCACGTCTAAAGAAATAAACACTGCTAAAACATCAAATATCGACCTACCTCCCTGCTTTATCTTTGCAATTGTAATAACTAACAAGTAGGCAATTTTCCTATACATTAGTTACTAATAGCCTTAATGGCAGAATCCCACAGGGAGGTGCATTTACATTAATTATGGTGTAAATGGCAGTAAAAATATTGAAGATGCGATAAGGGAAAATGACGATGATTTCTAGTGATGATGAACACGTAAACATGAAAGCGAACTGAATACCAGCGTCACTCTAAGAGCCGCCAGCTGCAGAGACATAGAAATGTGCATGTGTTAGCACAATGCAATATACTCGGCTAACAAAGTTAAACTGGTGGATTTAAGTTTTAGCTTAGGCTTACATTAGGAGAAGTTAGAAAATGGATATAGAAATGCCGTCACTAGGTATATAGCAACCAAGTATAGTAGGCATACCCAATTCGTTCGCATTCGTTCGTTACATTAAGGAAAGTCAAGTGAATTTGAACGTGAATAGGCAAAGCTTATTGTCATTGCAATTTCGGCTGCTTGTGCATTATGAACTGTTGTGTAGAACTAGCACTAGGACTGTGGGAACAGGAAAGACATTCCCTTGGCTCCAATTCCATTGCCAGGAGTTGAATTTGAGTGAGATGAGACAGTTTTGTGAGGTAAATAGGAGACTCGGTGACTGCCTGCTCTCCCGGAGCAAAAATATCCTTGGCTCGTGTCGTGCGTATACATGTGCGTCAGCTGGGAAGGGCAAAGGGCGTTTCATCACGCACTCTTACGTCATACCGCTCGTTTCTTTCTGCACACAGACAAAACAGAGCTGATAGAGAGAAGAAGAAGAACAGATCAGCACCAGACTCACATAGTTCACTTTGTATGAGAAACTAAAACTAAACTATACCTACACTAAATCTAACAGTGTGCATCTGTATCCACACATTTCCCTGCTTCTCCTAAGTCTTATAGTATAAAGTGTAATGTAATGTGTGTATAGATAGACAGATGCACACAAGCAACCGAAACCAAACCACTCAACTAAACTAGTACACCCAACCATCCAAGTTTTACAACTTTGCCATTACAGCATACCATCTTCTTCTATATGCCATGCCATGCCATTCTCTTTAATAATAGCCTCTGTAAATATTGTTAATAGCAAGTGGTTTGGTTTTCGTTTTCGTCTTTTCCTTCCTTTCCCCCCGTCACTTTCCTTTCTGTTCTCGTCTGGTTTATTAGTTCTCTTTCCTTTCCATTACTTTTCTGTCTCATTGTCAGTTTGCCTGTGTAGAAGCGATATCTCCGGAGTAATTCTTTCCTTAGCGCTCCTCTAGGTCACACACTTAAACACTTGTATACATACATGCATAAGTACATATATACATTCAGACCTACAAACAAATTTAATATTACGTTACACTTGCTAGACTGTAGTGACAGTCCTTGCCACTACTTTGTACTATGTAGTACAGCTACATACTAAAAGAAAACATAATGGGGAAAGAAAGTGAAAGCGATCGTCTGAGATCATATCAGGACACACCAGGCACGGCTATAAATAAATAAAGTAATTCTATATACCATAATGGGACAAAAGAGTCACTAAAATGTTATATTGCTTTACTATGATATATTTTAGTAGTTTATGGTCAGAGTATTTTATTCCAAGAATTTCGGGTCTTCTGCGTCCTTCTTTCACTTTTCTACAGCTTGTGTCCACACTTAATTGTCAAAGTGTCCAGAGTGGTGGATATATATGGGGATGTGTCTGTACGTTAGTTATGTGAATGAATACTCGTGATTGAAGTGAAAAGGAAAGTGTCTGAGTTGGCAAAAAAGTTTCTTTGCTCACTTAAGTAAGTACTCGGAAAGAACAAGAAACCTTATATCATGTTACGTAACACACAGCAAAAACGCACAATCTACAACTTGCACATGATCTTACGACCATTGTAAAATCTTTTTAGTGGAGCATGTTGAAACTCGTGCATTTATCTGTTAGTTCGCTCCTTTTTCCATTCCATTATCCAGATGCTACTTTAGCCCGACTAATAGACATAAGTAATGCACATTATGTGTCTCGTGTAATAGTTTCCATATCTATGTTACACATGTGAGAATCTAAGTTAGTCATGTAAAGAAACGACCTAGCTTGAGCAGAGTGCAACCAAGTTTCTACTCCAATTTCTCTTTACTTTTCTTCGCTTTCTCTTTACTTGATGTATAGATTCCTGTGTTTTAGTCTTTTCTTGTAGTAGTAGATCTGGGAAACGTTTGAAGACGATTTTGGTTTGTTTTCTGCTCTGTTAAGTCTACTTAAGTAATACTTTTCCCAAAGTCTTTTGTAAATGTTCTATTACTAGTATCCGTATATAAAAATATACTGCCTTTATAAATGTGTATGCGTTATTGCTACAATTCCTTCCTCCACTGTTGAATGCTATTAGTTTGGATTGGCGAAACGGATCAAATGTATACAAATGCTACTGTAGTGCCTATGCTGGGGATTTGTGGTCTCCTTTTTTTCCAACTATCCAACTAATATAATAAAGAACTCTGAGCAAGCAATAGAAGAATATCCCCATGGCCTTCCATAGCAGGTGTATTACCACATAACCTAACATAGTATCAACCTTTCTTCAACGGATAGACACTTTAGGAACATTTCCACAATGCAAAATAACATAATAATCTATGAACATAGGTTGATGCTAAAGTTGTAGTGTAGGTAGCACATGCAATAGTGTGTAGGCAGCAATTCTCTTGTGGAGACTCAGAGTAAATTCCTCCAATGTGGTTTCCAACATCGTGCACGAAAACTAAGACCAAACTACAATTTATACATATAAACCAAAGAAAGGCAATCCTATATATTTAATATATACCTGTGAAATGTAGGCTAGTAGTAGAAAGGAGAATATTTTTATGTTCATACTCTACTACCCGAAGTAGAAAGAAATACTCGCACAAGCCATGCTCTCACATTTTCACATAGTACATTGTATATCTAGCCTTGTAGAAAGTGGAAAGTCGAAGAAGAGAGAAGACGACGCTACGGTTGATCTTCGTGAGAGCCGACTGTACACGAACCAAAACCAACGGAGCAGCTCAAGAGTCAGTCTGACACACAGAGAGCTACTACCTAGCTCTAACCTTATATGCATACATATTATACTACTAGCATTTCAGTTTTCAGGCACAAATGACTACAATACATACACACAAGTTTTATTCACATTTATAACTAAGAATCTCCTACTTCAAACTACCAACACCACCATCATACCACCAGCTCACCATACTTCCAACATCCTTACATACAGAATACTAGTACACATTATAAAATATACCCTTAACTTTTCCCTGGCTTCCTACATACGTATAGTGTCTAGGTACATACTCGCTGGAATTGCACTGGATAGGTTTTTGGGTCTGGAAAGAGAAGATAGGGCACTGGAGCTGAGATCACACGCACACACACATTATATACATCTATATATCTGTAGCTGGTAACGTTGTTGGAGCGTAGGACCATTCCATTCGAATTTCCAGCATGTACCAGAACTATGTACCACACTACTTTTCCTATGTATTGCTCCTTGAAGAGCGAACTGTTTTGGAGCTGTAGCCGTGGCAGCTGCTAGGAACACTAGTGCTCTCTGCTACAGATAGTTGTAGATGTATGTATGTGTATTTAGCTCTGGTAATAGTTGTAGGATACACAGAGAGTAAAGACAGTCTCAGCCGGCACTTGACTGAACTGAGCTGATCGTGAGTTTCGTGAGCGCAGAGACTAGAGCAGATATCGATTTGTGCCTTCCTTGCCTTCCTTCATTCCTTCTTCGTGCCCTGAGCTCGTTTGGTTCGGCTGAGTCGAGTGAGCCTTGCTTTCTCTCGCTCTGGCTCCCTTTCTCCCTTGGCATCTTGTTCGCACACTCTTGCAAAATTCAGGGAGCTACAGCCACAAGGCTACGCAGCTCGCTCACCTCTACAGCACATCGTCTCTCATTCCTCTCCCCATCCTCCGATCCTCAATCTCCCTACACGTTATGCCAGGCCAACCTAGGCTCACACAAATACAACCAGCACAAACACCAATTGTACTGTGCCAGCAGTAGGTACTCTCAACTTTAGTAATACTAGTACTACGACTACTATTACTACACTAATACCTATTCTGTACCAAGGTCTATGTACAATTCATCTATGTATCATTCTACCTTAGGTACATACTAGTGCTAGTTATCCTTGTAGTCTTACAACTAGAACTACCTGACAACTCTATTTTATATTAGAAAGGTAGCTGCATGCATCCTCTAATAAAGATATATCTGTATAGCTAATACACTTTTGTACTATACCGGCTTCGGATTTACATTCAACCTCTTCAGCTAAATTCAAAGGAAACTCGACTCAACTAAATCACATTGAGTAGGCAGATATAGTCCTGTAGCATCTATGCCTATTTTCCTTTCACTTGTACTACTTTTACTTTCTTCAATATAATTTATACTCAAATGGAAGTATAGATTAGTAGGAGTGTAGTGTGGGCTTATAGAGAAAAATGGTTTTGTGTAGATATAACTTGCTGTGCATGCACTCCTAACATTAAACACACCACACACTGAGAAAGAGTGTAAACGCACTTGGTTGTTAGTTGAGACGAAAAGGGAAAGCATGAATGCATGTGATATTGTAAGAGTGTGGCTGACTTAGAACTTGGAACTTCTATCTTTCTTTTTCGTTTTTCGGATGTAGGTGTATGTATGTAGTGTGGTTTAATATTTGCATGTACCTACGGCATAGTAGAAAGTAGTGTATAGGTAGGTAGGTGCACATTAAATGATATTGGTGTAGATAGGCTGAACAACACACAAAAGCGAGCAAGGTTTGTTCTGCGCTTCTTTTTCTTCTATTTAGCTAGGTATAATATCGGTATACTTACAGTCAAGTCAAGACAAAATAAGTACAGAGATATATTATTGATATTGTCTCGAGGGAGGATTCATGGTCCAGACCAAGAACTCGTGTACGAGTAAAGTCAAGATAAATGAGAACCACGGTGCAGTTATAGCCCATAGGCACCTCGTAGCTATCTCTCTGTATCCATTCAATGAGCGAACGGAGAACGATTCACTCTTTTGAGCACAGTACACGGCAACCCAAGCCAACTAACGCACACAGACACAAACACACACACATTTGTGTAGTGGAAGACTCTTTTATTTCTTCCGTTGTCTTGTGCTCAGTATTTACTTGAACAAACGATCATCATACAATAATAATAACCTACCGAGATGAAACGAATGAACTAACAATAAGTTTAATGGGCAACCCATCTCATCTTTCATTAGTAATATTTATTTACCACGAGAAATGGAATCTCTAATGGCGAAGCATGGAAAGGGTTGAGTTGCAAAGAGTACACTTCAAAGGCTCTTTCTTTAGTAATATGCTCCTCTTAATATTCCCCTTTGTTTATAATCTAACGTGAGAAGGTCTTTAAAACACGGATTGATAATTCAAAAGCCGAAAACAATGGGACACACGTTGGAGTAGTTTAGTATTCCGCTCAACTGCACCTTGCCATAGTTGATGATTGTATTTGTAGTGCATGAAAGGTGCGAGCATTAGAAAGGGAATGAAATTAAATTGCATCTTGTATTCGTATCTTGATCGCCCATATCGTATCTCATCGAATGCTGTTTCTATTCTGCTGATCATCATCCTCGTCCCAACATCCCATGTGTTCTTCTCCTATTATTGTGGTTTGGTCCGTGTCTATTACTTAGCATTAGGTGCTATAGAATTCAATAGCTGTAGAATTGTATTGTATTGCCTCGCATAACGTGTCTTGGTGTTACTATTGGTATAATAATAATAACGTAGCTATATACAGCGTGTAGTAGGCTACTAATAGTGTAGTTAGTGAAGTGAGCATTATTTTGTGCAGCAGTATCATTGTGTTGTATTATTTTGTATGTACATCACGGGAGTGTAGTGTATATAGACGGAATGCCCTAGTGCCTTGCTCCTGTGCTATATATAGCAAGATGAAGAGATAATAATGGTTGGGTTAGACAACAGTAGACTTACGTTGCATGGTTTAGTAGGGTTTGGTTTCCTTAGCTCGTCTCCTTCTGCTCCATAGGTTCAATTGAGTTGACGTGACGAGGTATCCCCATAGTCTGTCTGCTGTGTAGTTAACCGATTTCTCAAGTTGCTTTTCCTCCGTGTACACTGACTACATAGGTAGACACATCTATCTCTACTCGACTACTAGTAAAAATTCGTGTCCTATACACTATTACAAATCTTGCAGGTTTTTAAGAAACAAAATACAAATAGTGGGTATATAGGTTACTATTACAATGAGTGTTGTGTGTATGTCTCTCACTCTATCCCCTTCTAAACCCGCTCTGTGTCTATAGTTTTTTAACGTTGCTATTTATTTACTACCACTAGGACAAAATTCGGCAAAAAGCTTCAACACGATGTGGTGTTTTCCCAGCATTTCTAGACGTGTACCTTATGTATTATACTCTATACCTCTGTTTTTTGTTTGTCTATGTGTATATTGTAACTGTTTCAGAGTACAGATACATAGTAGTCACCCCACACACCGTTTTTGTTATTCCCTGCTTTTTCTACTTCTAATACCCACCACTTACGTACTGTACATACTTCTCTTTCGCTCTGTCTTCTTTGGTAAATGTACATAGCATTATTACACACTATAGGTATTACACGTTGGTGTGTTGACGCTGACTGTATAAATTTGTTAGTTGCTTGCTACGTCTACACAGTATAGGATGCTACTCAGCTAAATAGACTACAAGTAGTAAAGTAAGTATGTGTAGTGTATATATTTGCTGTTAGTGTTAGAATATGCTGGTTGTGGGCTATATGATATTATGGTGTGATGTGGCAAGCAGTAATGGTATATGGTGACATGGCAAAGGATTGAAAGAGTTTTGCTACTTCTGCTCTTGCTCAACACTAGCAGAGTTCTAGAAAATGAAACCGTGAGTCTGAGTGCTGTATGTACTGCTGGCTGCACTTCAACTCAACTCTCGACAACTCGTCCACTACTGTCTTGTCATATTCTGAGTCTTGCTTGTTAGTATCGTTTCCTTGTATATGTAGTGTCAAAGTAGAAGTCGTAGCTGACTTGCTTTGACTTGGTTTTCTGTTATTCCCTTGCTTGCTGCTCTGCCCTTGCAACATCGTATTATATTCTGGTGTAGTACGTTCCAACCATTTCCAGCAACTTCATCTCTCTTTTTTGCCACGCACTTTGTATGTAGTAATCTGCACACAGAAATTTCCTACTGTGCGTTATGTATTTGTATGTGTCGACTGGAGTTCTGTTAGTTACACTGGTTTGCCTTGTGAGTGTATGCCTTCTATATAGTATGGAATAGTGCTAGGAAAATAGTTTTTTACTTTACTATTGTCACATTGCTTCCATGTGTTTGGTTTGCTATGCTTGTGGCATGAGTCTCATATGCGTGTGTATTGTATCAATAGGTGGTACGTGTACAAATGAGAGTTACCACCACCGCACAACCACCATGATCGTGGCAGGTAGCCTATTTGCATATATTTACTTATATTTTAATGCAAATCGAATGTGAAAGTGTAGTTAAAGTCAAGTCTCTATGTATTCATAGTATGTAGGTAGTTTCTGTGTTCATATTATGAAATTGGTGTTGGTACGTGTTAGAATGAATGAATAGGATTCAGAGAGAGGGAATATATGTAGTTTGTCATAGAAGCATCTGTAGGGTAACCTAGTAGAGGAACTTGTACATTCATTATGTATAGGTACTCCTGCTACTCCTCCTCGTAGACACGGCAGAGCATAATATGTTGTGTAGGCAGTGAAAGTGAAGGGAAAAGCTGGAGCATGGACGAAGAACAAGCGAAAGGAAAGGAAAGTAGAGTAAAGCAAAGGAAGTTCTATGTAGCTGTATGTGTTGGAGTCGTTTGGCTCTTTGTACTTACTAGTACGAGTAAGGTAGTAGTTGTGGTACGACAAGCAAATAACGTGTGCGAGTCTCTCTCCTTCGTGTCTTTAGTAAGAGCGGGTAGGGAGGAAAAGAGAAAGAGAATTTGCTGTGGCCCAGAAGGAGACTTTGGATACAGATCTGCTCTCAGTCCTCTTTTGCTGCTCAACAGCCACCCACCACCACCACCAGCCTCCACACTCACCAACCACTACTCTCACCAGTCACACTTATCACTTTCTCCATCCTCTTCACTACTTTCCTTCTGTTACATAACGACAACCCGCTGAAGACGACGACGACTTTGCAAGGACCTCACATACGCGTAGTTGTATTCACGAACACGTACACACTTAGTTGTTTACCATAAGACTAATACTACTACGATACGACATCACTACTTCTATATATACACAGCTTAAAAAGCACTGTATTTTGTATAAAGGCTAAATGTATAAACGAGTGTACTACACTATTATTTCTACATAGTACTAAAGCAAAACAATCGACACACATATTTTGGAAGTGCTCTGCTATAGGAAAGGAAACGAACACCAAGAGAAAAATTTGATTCGATTTCCCTTGTCTAGCTCGACTTGAGTTTTGACTTGACTCGTCTTGTCTTGTTCGTTGAGTCTTTTACTAAAATTCCATTCCCACTGCCACCATTGCTTTGCATTCCATTCCACTCCATCACATTCTCATCCATTCATCCATCATTGCACCAGTTGCCCTCTTAGTATAGTATAGAGCCAAAGCGTTGGGTGGGAATCGGAGAGTAAGCTCACAGAAAACAGACGGAAGAACTTGTTCAGAGTGCCCGACTCTTTCTCTCATTCTCTCTCGTCATTTCACTTTTGCTCCATAACGTTTATTTACTTTCTCTCACTCTGTCTTTTTCCCATCATCATCATCATCAACAGTCAGCCAGCCACATACCGAACGAAAACTGGAGCTCATTTTGTCTTCTCAGCACTTTAATCTTTTTCCACGACTCTTAGTGTGCAAACTTGTGTACAAAGAGTGAATAGTGGACGCAAGACTCAAACTCCCACAGCGGCAAAAAGAACTTTTTCTCGTCTTTTTCTCTTTCTATCCTCATCATCAACTGCAACCAAAAGAAATTCTTCTCTCTTCGACTTACTTTCAGTCGAACTTTCACCTCCTGTCTCTATTTCGGAAAGAGAGGCGGATTGTTTTTCTTGGGGTTGCACTCGGATTAAATTGAATTGAACCGAATTGCACTGCACTGCTGGACTAAGTGGACTCGACTGCTGTACGACCAACGAGCACATGACAAAAAACTAAACAGAACAAAAGGATCAAGCAGAACGAGTTGAATTCACTAAAAGAAAACACGTAGTGACTCCAAGTCATTACCTTAGAGATCCGTTTTCATTTATCTCGTCGGAATTCCTTCCACCACCCATGCTGAAAGTGAACAAGACTGAGTCTTATTACTTATGAACGAACATTCCTATCTCAATCATTTGCCCGCAACTCACACTCACTTTGAATCGCAAGAGCCTTGTCGTTTTAATAATTCTGTCTGAGTATCACAAATTATTAGGAACAATAATAAGACAGACAAATCTGGACCCATCCATTACTACCTACATCACACGTAGGTATGTTATTAATTAAATAGCATACATGCAGAAACCTTTTAACCAGCCCCAACAACACTACTGTAAATAAATAAATAGCAACTGAGACAGTTATTAAATCCTTTGAGTTCAAATTGTAGTAAACCCTACCTCTACAAGGAAATCGATGTTGTAAACTGTCTGTTTAATTTATCTCCTATATACAGGTGCCAAGTGAGTACAAAACAAATTTAAAGTAGTTTGACTGAGATTTACATTCACTCATCAGCATTTATCGTATAGACTGTAATTTAGCAGTTAGTATTTGTCTTGCTTTCCTGAAAGTTGTATAGATTGAAATGCAATTGAACGTAATCTAAAGGTACTCTAGGCGAATTAACGCTTTGACTTTTGTGTCGATCTATCTACTTAGCAACACTGGATTGTATTATACACTCGAGTGAGCGGAGCAGTTGAAGGAAGAAAAACAACTTAACTCAAATAGACAAAACGCATTTGGCGGACATATAAAGAAGAGTAAATGAACTAGGAGTAACCTAATCCAGAGTAACTTATTGTAATTCAAGTCTTGAAAGGCATCTATCTATTTGTATCTGTATTGTAAAGAAGAGAAAGCCATTTATACTTGTCTTCACTTTCACCCGATTCCGTTTATCCGAAAAAGTGGCTATATCCCATTATTCAATACAGGAAACATTTGTCAGACTGTTTCCTAGTACAAGACTGGACAGAATTGCAACGGCACGAAGACGAGACGATTGGTGTGTGTAGACTCGAACTCAACTCAACTCATATGCTAACTGCTGTGGCTCCATTATAGTCAGCTGGACAATCCTATCGCCTTTGTAATCCTATTCTACTCTACAAATATCGTATTCCTAACTTTGTTATCAAGGGAATTCAATCCACATCCCTATCTCAACCTTCAGAAATACAAAATATTACCAACACGACTTTCTTCACTTACCATTCAATTTCACCTCCAGTCGCGTCGCTCAAACTCAACTCAAACAGACACATTCTTCTCCATCCCGTTATTATTGCTTTTTTGTACATTCACAGGGGGCTAGCCACTTTAAATGTATGAGAGTCAGTGCCAAACTCGTTGTATATTGTTGATTGTGCTTTTAAAATCTCATAAAGGAACGGAAAGGCCATTCGACTCTAATAGTCCCAGTCTACAGTGTAATCGTACAGAGGAAAGCCGGAGCTTCTATTTTACAAGCTTCTACAGATACTACAACCAAACATACTAAAATACTGGAAATATACACAACGATCCTGACTCAGAGAGCCTTCCTCGCGTTCCATTAGGTTGACTTGTTGGCGTGAGCAATTCATTACGGATACAGAGAGAAGCAATAGTGAACGTGTGAAAGCGGAAGGGAAGAGAAGCCAAACGAGTCGTTAAACTTGATGCTTGTTGTTTTGGGAGCTTGGAGGCAACACTCGAGAAAATAAAACTGAACATAGTAAACCAACAACTCAAAGCACACTAAAACTCAAACGAGCAAGTGTATTGTAAACCAAAGCTAAAGAAAGAAAGTCTTCTTAAACAAATTGAACACTTGAAAACTAGAATTCTTGACGTATTTTACCTAAACTTGGCGAGAAGGAGCGATACAGCAGTCTCTCTTGGCTCATCTCATCAAAGCACCTTCACTTGCAGTAAGCTCACTGAGACTACACACAAGGCTTCCAGGAAATACTAAAATACAGATACTCGTCCAAACAATCTCACTCCATTAACAATTCTCAGTTTGCATACTACACACTCACCCTATATACCTAATCTGAATATTCTCTACCTGTTTACTCCAACTGTATATTTATGTAGTACTGTAGTACTCTCTTTGTAAGTTATCTTCCAAGCTCGTCACAATTTGGATTCCTTTCACTCGAGTCCAAACAGTCAAAAAGTCATCACTACTTTCCACTCCGCGTGTTTGTACTGTTGGAGAGAGAAAGAGAGTGTGAGAATTGTTTAAGACAAGTTCATTGAGTATTTTGTGCAACAGTTCTTGTTCTAACTCTGAACTTGTTCCACTTTGCACTCGTCGTACTCTGCACTCTATACACCACTACTGGCCTGTTGTACTTACGTCGAGATTGGTTGCGAGTACCTACTTAAATCTGTGCGTCTGTTGAAGGTGAAGGAAGATAGGACAAAAACGACAAGCAGTCCATTCCTTTTGCAAATAAAATAAATCATTTCTGAGTGTATTATGTTGAGCTGACCGAGCACAAACATGTAGAACATAACAACAACGTATGCGTACAAGTGTTGTCTTGTGCACTTGGTCTGACTGAGTTCCATAGTTCCATCTACTCAGTTCCAATTCTGTCGACGGACTTAACCCGTCTAGTCTCTTATTGGTTTACATCACATCAGTTTGCTGGCTGAGTTTCGTACTAAGAATTTTATGGACTGCTGGGCTAACAGACGTAGACAGTAAAAACTGGATGTAATGTGAAAAAGAGTGTACGTGTACTGATACATATACACAAAGAAGATAGAGATCGAGAAAGTTGTTTTTGAAATACGAATGTAATGTATTTGTAAAAAGGATGCATTAACTCAGTGAGTGAGTTCTGTGTAACCTGAGCAAAGGAAAAAGTGAAGTAAGGGAAATAGAAAATAGATTAAAATCGTTACGGTTAAAGACTTAGCGTATTACGTCTATTACACTGAACGTTAAGTTAGTTTAAGTACAAACACTTTGTTCCTTGAGTTACTTTTCTCTGCTTAAGGGATTGAGCTTAAGTTACAAAAGAGTATAGAGAAATAATACAGGAGCCAAATCCAAGAAACCTAATAACGAGTGTAAAGAAAACGTATGGACATAGTTACTAAATAGCTCAACAGCAATGGGAAAAGATACTTGTTATAAATATAACAGTACTCGGACGACTCCTTTTTCTTCTCCAGAAATACTACATGAGGGAATGGTTGCCACTACAAGTACATGGAGTGGAGGAAAGTACAGATGAGATAATACAGTCATTAGTAGCAGCGGATGCAATAGGTTTATAGAGGAAGAGCAATAACATAACATAACATTACTTTACATTACTTGCACCAGTTCAGTCCTCCTCTCCACTCTGTCAGCCAGACTCATCTAGAAACATCCGAATTTAGAATAGAGAGAATAATTCCACCAACAGAGAATGACGGCTTAGGACTTAAGCACCAACTGCTAAAGTTTCTCTCTCCGAGTCTGCTTCTCTGCTCAGCCTCACGGAAAGTGTACACTAAGAATATTGCATCGTTTCGAATGGATAGATGATGGTGGCCTTTCTCCAAAGTAGACCAAACCAGCAATACTGAATATCTCTAATAATGCTTCCTCCTGCTACTAAGGCCTTTTCCCATTGCCAATGAAAGAGTTCTCGGCACTCGTTCAATCCACAACCACCACCAACCACCACCACTACTGCTACGACTACTAGCTCTCCTGTATTTATACATAGCTTCCCCAATACAACATCTCCAGTACTCTAGTACTACACTTTCTCCCAATCTCCAAGTCTCCAGTCTCCAACTCCGGTTTAAACTGATGTTGTGAACTGACTTGGTTTGACTGCCTGGCTGGAGTAAAACTCTCGTTTTCACTGTGCTCGTCTGTCGCTCCAACTCTGTTTCGTGTAGTAAATAGTATGTGGATGTGTGCACGGGAAATTAGTGGGATCTCATGAAGTATTCGACTCAACAATCTGCAAACTTTTACTCTGACGAATAGTTCCGTATACGAAAAACATACTCATCATTATATTATGAAGGAGTCTGCTCCAATATTATTCTCAACTGCTGTGTGCTGCTTGTCGATACATGCTTAAATTCCGACATTAGCTACAGCAAAGCAAATCCCCATCTCATCTTTCCATTTTACGTGCACCACTGAACTGCTATCCTGTGTTGAATTACATTATATTATTGGACTGCTGCTGGCAATTTATGTATACATGCTAGTGATACTTTCTCCAGATCCATGCAGATTCGCAGAGGACGACATACTTTAAAAAGAAATACAATATAAGTTCCTATATCAAAGTACATGTAGTATGTACATGCAGACATTTATACATGTATGTAGAGTACACGACGACACAGACTGAACTGGTGTTGTTGAGTGAGTGAGAATTGTATGAGTGTGCTACTGTGTGCTGAACTGTAGAATTCGGAATCATGAAACCATCTCCGTGTATTAGACATTATATACATACATACATATACAGTGAGCCATTATATTGCTATTCGGCTCTAGTGCAACTCTCAACGGGTTTTTATTTGAATACACGGCGACTAGTACTCTGCTGACTGAATTTGGTATAGCATCTGCTGTACTGTTTAACTGCACAAGTACATGTGTTGTAATATTGCCAGGGCTAATGTGTGGTAGACTATGCAGGAGCAAGATTGACTCCATTGGAAAGGAAACCGACGTGAATGCCGAAAAGCACTTTGGTGAATGGAGTAGCTGCATACAAGTGAGACTGGAGGTGCAAAAGGCTGAGTGCCATAGAAAAGTCTAAAAAATAGATTGTATTATAGCACCTACGACGACTTGTAGATATGCATAGTACACTTCGGTTAAAGGAAAGAGAAAGCCTGGAGCGGAAACGACGAAACTAAAGCCCCATATGAATACGACGACTACTACACAACTCTTCTTTTCTATCAAGCTCCAGTCGCTTGAAGCCAAGTGTATTTGAGAAGAGAGGTTCTTTTTACTCGACGTGCACGTAATATTATACAGAAAAATAATAAATTTGCCCGAGATAGTTATGCAATTCCAGGGAAGAGAGTCGAACATCCAAGTGGTAGTTGCAATGGCGAGTGCTCCAGTCCTCTTTCTCACACACCGAGGCGACATACTTTGCAGTAGGTAATTTCTCAATTGAACTGCCCGATAGACTCTCTGATTTAAATAATGTACCGTTCGTATAGTGGTGAAAGAAATCGGACTTTTTCCAACCAACTGAATTATAATCTTTACTTCGAAGGTGAACAGAACTGAATTACCAAACATATTGCAACGTGGGCTTTCCCTCGAGATGACTTCAACCCTGAAGTGGATCTGCCTGTGTTAAACCTTATAGCAAATGAAATAAACTCACAGAATTTTTTCTGTTTTGACTACGCCGTTCGTGTACTGAACACATCCAGAACAGAAATCGCATAGGCAGGTAGAAGGAATTCGATTACAACTTTGGAAGATTTAGATTTACCTATGTAGACAATCATAAAAATAGAAACAGGGAAACCAAGAGTAAAGAACTGTAGCACTACAGGAAACAGATAGGACTTTATCGTAGGTATCCGAAGTTACATAAAGACAAAGTAAAATTGTACACAGGGAAAGCATAGTACTTGACTTGAAAAGGATAAAATTTACTTACTTCATACATGCATACATAGTTTTTCTACACTCCATATACAAAGGTATGTTGTTTGACTGAATGTATAGTCTGCAAAACACGAATCAATTCGTACAGTAAGGAAATGCTAAAAGTATTAAATGTAAATATCCTCAGAGTAGGTACATACCACAGATAAAGATAAAACAAGATTAAAAATCAAGAAGAAAGAGCGACAATTCAGATACGACAATCATTCATGTCAAATCATCATCATCAAAACATAATCAACTGCAATCATCTGCAAAATCAACACACGTTACTGTATTCAATTTACAATTCAACCTCAAGTTAAATACATATTCGTAGCAAGAACTCCCAAATTCCCACAAAGAAAGTTTTGACAGTCTTATAGATATTCCTATTGTACTGTTTGGAAAATATTTATTATATTTCCTTGTTGGTTCATCTAAATCATAAATTCCAAAGATATCTCCGTGTTTAACACAAAAGAAACTACACCTTTTGCAATAAAACAAACGTTGATTTTTTCTTTGTCTGTCAAATTTTCGACGAAAAAAGAAGAACAATACCTCTATAAATACTCATCAATCAACTTTTTGTAATATCCTTTTAAGAACTTTAAAAACAAAGTCAAGAATTATCAAAGTTGTTAGTCCAACTGAACATTTAGCACTTGTCCACGTGAGACGGGTTAGCGTCAACCTGGAGTCAAATCTAGACTTTGTGAGCATACCTCTGTATTCGTTGGTCTCGTTTCTCTGTTGACAACTCACACGTACGTTCGAGGAAACTCAACTCAATTTCAACACTCACTCAGTCAGAAGTTAGAAAGGCAGCGTGAGGGATGCTGATTTGGTTCTTTGATTGATAGTCTCCTGGCCTTCTGAACTATCCCATGGTTCTTTAGCCTTCCACACACACACGACATTACTATGTGCATAATAAAAGAGCCAAGATATTCGTGAGCAATATTATACATGACACGTAGTGTCTTACAAAGTAGAAACCACGAAGAAGAAAAAAGATATGTCTACACGTAACTTACGAACCTTTACACCGTAGCAGAGCAACTTAAACCCTACCACAAACTGCTTCTTCTACATACTCCACTTACACGTCTGTCTGAACTTCTCCTACACAAGAAAAAATCCGAACTGCCAAGTTAGAAAAGAAGCGACAAAGAAGACGGAAAAGGGAACCTAGGGAAAGCGACAGATAGGAACTAGACACAAAGAAATCTTGATAGTATGAACTATAAAAATAAAAGGCTGCCGTGAGGGGAACGGGTTAAAGACAGTAAAACTTAGAACTTAAGTCAAGTTCAGTCTTCCACAAACCGAGAAGTTATAGGGGTGGAGGGAAAGAAACGGGACAAGTTGACAGTTGGTGAATCAGTCACGATGGGTCTGTTAAGTTTTAGATTGGATTGGATGCAAGAGACTAAGGAGGATGGAAAATTAAGATAAAAACAAAACACACAACACAGGAGGAGAACTGAAAAACTTAGCAAAGTTTAAGCAAAACTTGGGAGAGTACAAGGAAAACTAATAAAACAATAAATTACTTACCTAATACATTTCGAGTACGACAATCTCTTTAAATAATCGATATAGAATTTCTATCTAAACAAAATACTTAAACACAGTACAGATAAGTTTGTAAGCAAAAGCAAAGCTTCAAGAAGAGAAACTTATTTAATCGACTGCAACAAAGTCCCATGTCAGCAATAAATATCTGAAAAAATCCCTTAGTGCGACTCAAAAGTTGCAAGCTGTGAATTTTTTCCCCAGCGTGTTAAACACAAGCTACCTATATTACAGCAAGGCATCAATAAGCAATAATAGCATTACACACAGCGCAACTCTTCTGAGATTTCCATCGTAAACGTACAGTGAAGATTACAAATAGATAAAAACGATGAGACTGGCTGTACTCGATAGACTTTAAGTATTTCTAATATTAAAACTTCAGTGAAAACACGCTGTTGAGAACTTCAAGTAAAACACTGACATCCATTTTAGCGGATCATTAGCCATTTGAACGTCTCCTCATTGCTGTTCACACTGGAGTCACACAGCCGAGTCAATTAGCGTCGTGAAGTGGAATACTCTCGTATTTTCACTTTCATGTTTGTCTCTTCGGGTTATTTCGTACTCTCATCACATTTCCAACAATCCTCATTCGTCCTGGTTCTTTGTCAAAGTCATTGTGATAAAATATCTACTACTTTACCTTACATTCAAAGTAATCCAGTTCAACCATAACGCTCTCACCCACATTCATATACGTATAAAACTTAAACGCGTCGATATATCTCACTCTGGACAGAAATACACTCACAGAGATGAAGTCCGGTGGAAAGGAAAGCGGGAATCGTCTTGTGAGGATTGGATAGACAAGTTCTTGGCAAGACGATTGCAAGAGGTAGAAACTTTTTCTTGGGAGAGTTAAGATGCTCAGGTGATGAATTGGAGTCTTTGATACGCGCATTTGTGCTTAGAACAGCATTAACAGACGACAAGCCCTCCCGGTGATGTGAATGCGTTTTCCATTTCCAAATACTCAACTCCATGTGTTTGTACACTCTGTACTACAGTAGACACTCTCGTCTTCAATAGTCATTCCTTGGCTCTCCATTGCACAAATAGCCAAGAAGGTGTTTTCCCTTTAGTTCAAAGTCAAAAAGAATCTCAAAGAAGTGTACATCGGTCCAGTTCAAGTCGAAGGTGAAAGTAAGTGACAGCACACAAGACAAAACTGTCGCAACTTTAGCAAAGCAAAGTAAAGCAATACGCACGGGCAGAAAGACTCATGGGGAAATAGATACGATACGAATACCACCATCCTAGACACTATTACTCTACCTATGCACACAACTCGTATCGAATAAGAATAAAATTCCCGTCTTCTCAGTACTAACGATACGTATGGGTGGCACGAGATAAGAATACGTAAAAAGACTCTTATCTTCATACTCTATCTGCCACATCTATCTCCACATAAGTACACACTAACGTAGTGGAGCGTACAAAGCTTTTCTGAAAGAAAGGATACTAATACTTTGCTAATAATACAGAACGACTCAGACTCCAGTCTCATCCTACATGAGCTAACTTAACTGTAAAGAATTAACAGAGTAGTCTGCACACAAAAGAGTGAGAGCCAGAGAAGACTCACAGAGAGAGAAAAAAGAAGAGAAAAGTAAACCGAGTACTAGGACTACTAATACTTCGACTGTTATTGTTACATTGTTACTCTTGTAGTCAAAACTCTCATTCTTCTACCTAAAACTACTACGACTACCTCGCATGTACTTTGTACACTCTACTTCTACAACCTACAACTACTACAACCACTAAATAAATTGCAAAACAAACATAATCCAGACATATCCTGTAATGAACAAATGTATGTTAGCTATATACACTGTTCGTTCGTACATTTGAAATAGAACCGTACAAATAGAATACATATTACGATAACAACTGTACAATCTGAAGCAAAACAAGATACAAGTTCGTACATATTATTATACACGTTTGGGGTAATTGACGACAACACTATCAATATCACCCCATCACCCGTGATATGTATTGAGTCACATCGTATGGATATAGCTGTGGCTGTAGCAAGCACACCATACTTTGAATATATGCGAGAAATTATATTTACATAGTACTATGTATCTAATTCCCTTTGAAGAAATTGACATTTGCTAGTAGCTCATCTTCTTCATCTGCGCTGGAAGATATTATTCGTGTTTACCTTCACATACTCCCTAACTAACGTTTCCCGTCTGGAGAAAATAAATATCCCTACAATACTACACAGTGAATGACTCTCCTACTTTCTTAGTACTCGTATCTCATTTCTTGGCTCGTTATATATATCTAAAGCTAAAGAAGGTGTTCGTTCCTGTACATAAGTAAGTGTGATTAAAAAAGAACTGGGAACAGACTGATGCGAGTTGTTTGTAGAGGCTTATAAGCAAAGACTTATGGCATAGTTCAGAACTGATCTGACTGTGAGTGAGCTGACATAAACTAAGTAAGTGGGTGGCTTGACTTGACTTGCCTCACCAGATTCTGCTGCACTACTACATGCTCCTAGTACTTTACCAGTACATTGTACATACAATACTGGACGACTGACATATCAACTCGGTGAGCTCTACTTGACTCGAGAGAGCGAACTGGCAGGTAACTTAAGAAATATTACACACAGTTATATACACATAGGACCATGAACCCACAAAATATATATACCCACGAAAGGTAGACGAGAGAACAGCTGTTTTGGCTTAAATTCCTCTTAATCTCGACACGCAAGGGGAAACGACTCATCATCAGTATCAGTCAGTCCACACCAATCTGTTACTATTAGTACACTACACACATAACTAGTACACTCCTCCTACATAGACGCTTCAACCTACCTTTATTACCACACGAGACAAAAAAACAATTGAGACGCACTATATGTGTAAGGTGTTGGACACAAAGAGGGAGGGAATAAGGAAGTCACCGAGCGCGTTGTGAAGGAAGTAAGGAACTTTGTTCTGTATATACAAAAGTTGACTTATCATCATCTGTGTAATATCCACATTATGTATACCGAGAGCCGTTGTTGCTGTTCCTGCTACGACGACTAAGTACTGCTAATACTATTTGTACATGGTTCTGTGTTCATTCTGCGGACAGGAGCCCGAGTCGTTCGGAGTTTGGACGGAGTTGTTTGTGTGCTTTTGCTGACTGACTGTGTGTGTGATGTTATGTTAAGAAGTTGTGTTATTGTGTCGTTGTGGTGTTGTGGTGAGGTCGCCCTAATAGTTCTGCGATAAGGTGCACACACGTACTTGGCTACATAATATATAAGCTGCGTGTTTGCTCACGAGGAGACGTACAAAGTTCGGTGTGGAGCCGTACAAGGAAAAAGCAGAAATTGCATTCCCAGCCAGACAATCAAGATTGATGAGGATGACAAGTGTAGCGGATAGGCAGAACCAGGTAGCCATCACTATAAATCCCTTCTTCTCATATTTCATTTTACTCCCAGTCTAAAGTCTAAACTATACAAACATCCTCTATGTTTTTCGGGGCTATAAGTTCTATGTGCAAACCCGTACATATTGACATACCTTCTTAAGTATAAGTGAAATAAAGGTGATATAGGCAGGAATACACACATTCGGTTTAATATTGAAGTACAAACAAATGTGTGAAATTCGCAAGTGTGGTATACTGAATAAATCGAAACAAATGCGTTTGTGTCTGCTAAGGCTTTGTGTGTTTTCCCTATATTTTGTATGTTGGAGAGTGTGGGTGAAAAATCGTATCACTGGGTCTAGTTTACACGTCTATAGGTATGTGTAGATTTGATAGATCTGCAAATACATAAGTGAGACACATGACATAATATTACGTACATAGACGTTAATTTTCAATAATTTGCAACAAGAAAGTGTGAAATAGGTAATACAAGGACTAGAAGCCAAATTAAAACACAATTTGATCTATGTATTACTTTTACATGTATAGACTCAGTGTAAGAGTAAGTACTAGGTATATGTGTTGCAACACCATCATTCATTCATGAGTCTAGAATGACTATAAGTTTTGTGTGTGTATTACTTATAATATTATTCGGAAGTTCATTTTGCTTGAGTTTCATTAAGGTGAATATGGGAAAGGATGTTTGTTCTCTTTTTTGTTTACAGATAGTGTAAGTTTAGTACTACTTCTATGGGTAGGTACTTATGTAGCTGTAATTCTTCGGTTGCGTCTAAATGTGAATATTTTGTGTTGCGGATATTTATGCTCGACATGGCCAGATTTGAGTTATACTGGTTTGATGTCTGAGCCTATTCGTGGCTTTTCCGAGAATTTTTTTAATTTAGGTCGCTGTGTTTGTCCTAGTACACAAACTCCTCTCTGAGTTTGAGCTAGAATTGTGGGCACTAAGTTTGCTAGCTAGAAAGAGGAAATTAAATTTGAAAGATATGATTACGTTATTTATTACACACGACGAAACAAGACAAGTGTTGCTTTTGCTTTCGTTTTACATTTACTTTACTACTGTGTTGAGTTTTGCTGTATGTACACAGTAATTCCATCTCGCTCACAACAAAATTCCGTATTCACGGAACACAACCATGAAAATGCTTGCTCAGTCTGAATACAAATAATACAAAGCGGCTTAAATTTGCTCAGAAATATATATGGGTAGGCAATGCATACTGGGAAATTTTATTTTTATTCTCTTCTGTTTGTATAATCCTGAATTAATTAAAATGCTGTAAATTTCAATGGAAATATATAGCTTCTAAGAAATTTCGCTAATTTTCTGTAGAGACTCACTTAAGCGATTCTCCGAATCCCTTAAAACTTCCATTAAACATCACATTCCTTCCTATGGCTACTGACGTGATACTCTATTCCAGGAGAAAGTGATACTCTATTCTTGGTCAGCAATAATTATATAATAATACTGTTAGTTAGTTGTGTATTATAAAGTTATAACAATTATTAGAATTAATACAGCTACTATATCACTTACTGCAGTACTACTATAATAATTAGTATTGTGTATACCTAAGGCTGTAATATTAGATATTCATATGCTTTCTCCGACACATCTTTTGTTTAGTGGTACTGGTACTACATAGGTATTTAGTATACCTAGACCTATTAAAGTTATAATTTTAGATCTTTTGGCAGCATGATAGATGACGAGTCTAATAATCCACTGCAAGCGTATAATTCAATATTTTAGAAATTCCCTAGACACCAATATACATATATTAGCTTTGCTATCCGATTGTCTTCTACGAAAGTGCCACAAACTTAAGATAAGTATTCTCATTTTTATGTTAAACAATACCCTTTTTTGACAACATAAATTTCTTTTTCGACATTTCCAGGCTGTTGGTGAGAAAAGAAGTGATACGGGGTAAGACACTACTCGTATTTGCACCCGCCAACATGCAATAAATAAGTACTGAATAATTTGACAGTTATTTCCGAGCTTATTTCACCGCATTATGTCTAGGGCCTTTCCTTTGCGTTTTCTCCGAGTTTTTAAATCAATACGTGACCTTCCATAAATCTTTTTCAGATCTCTTCTCTATTAGGATTACATTAGCTGCTTTATCCTCACCCGCGTCATCCTCACTCAAGCTCAAGCTAAAGCCAGTCAAGCCAAACAGCAAACTCATTTTCTATAATTCAAGTCCTTGCAATTTGTCTTTTGTTTCAGCCGCGTTGCAAAGCTCACTTTGAACCTTAAATATATGCCTAGTCTAACAAATTCAGCCTTCACCTATCTACCTCGTTAGACTAGAAAAACGTCTTTAGCTGGATCAACCATCTCTTTTCCCATAATGTACCTTAGACAGCCATCCAGGTAAAGACAGAAAACACTGAAGATATACGATGTGATATACCCGGCTCAAGTTTTAGGTTCATTCTTTTTAAACTCAGAAAAAAGGTTCGAGACGAAGAAATAAAATGGCACAATTCAAATACATATAGTAATCATATATATGTTTCGAGCCCAAGAGCTCAACTGTCATATTACACTTTCTATTGTGAATTATACGAGGTAGCTTGAGCTCATATAATACCTTTTACGACTGTTTTTACGATACGTTAAAGCCAAAGGCATATCCCCTTGATGGTAATTTTCAAGAACTTGTTACAGTCACAAACAACGTAGTCAAACAGACATTGTGTTTAAGACGACAAACTTATTTGAGTAATATGACATGATTGAGAGTTTGGTTCTCCATGCGCCTTCCAATTCCGACCTCCGATGATGATAATAGTTTAATCAAACTTTAACACGAAATGAGTACCTGCTGCTGCCTTAATGTTTCCTCATGACTAATTCATCGCTGTACTATGCAGGCAATCACATTTGATTATTACCTTCATTCATTGATTTTACGTATTAACCATCATTCGGGGCATATACATAAATCATACGTTTAGGAAAAGAAATCAAAGAAAGTATAACGCATTACTCGACTCACTTACACTACATAACAATATTAAACGTGTTTCATCCTTAGCCCTACCTTTTTCATTTGCATTTGTTCCAGTTCCAATTATAGTGTAGTGTACCCAAGTATTCCTTTGTTACATACATGGCTCTCTGTGTATAAATTGTAACATGCTGTAGAAATAGAAAGGCTTAATATTTCCGGATGGATGGTTAAGGTATCCCCACTTTTTGTATTATTAAGAAAGACAGACATATTGTACGTGTTCATGGAAAAAAATCTAATCAATTCACATTACGTAACATTTTGCGGAAATATAACTACGCACGCAGTCCGACTGTACAGTGTACATATAATATATGATGTATCTGGTTACATTTTTATCAGCTGCAAACAGTCCTCGCAGAATATTTTATACAGCCAACATTATTCTGTTTCTTCTCACTTTCATGATTCAGAAGAGTCCAATGTATACAAAACTAAGATGAGACTTCCTATGGCATCTCAATTCTCTATTATCTGTCAGTCTCGTTAACAATGTTATGGAAGCGATACGGGCCACGAGCCAACTTTTCTCAAGGTATACCACCTATCCTATAGAATATCGCTACTGCAGCTTAACGAAAATTATAATGTCCATATCACGTATTAAATAAAGCCCACTCTCCGTTAGTCGATTATGTGTTTTGACAGACTCTGCTCTCGGTCAAGCTTAACTAAAGGCAACAACGCAATAAACCGATGGACTAAATCAACCTCAACCGTTCTGATTGGATTATTTATGTACATAACCTAAAAATAACACTGAAAGTATACCTATTCTATTTTGTCATTTCCTTCATGTATTTCTTAACACTGCATGCATATTGCTGCAGCACTGTTATTATTTTCATTCCTTGGTAAAATTTGCTTGAGTCAACGAAAATTTACTGAAGCAAATATATACTTAGGAAGTATAGGGCAGAAACTATGTAAATAACTGAGAGAAATACTTAATGCTATTAAATGCAATTAGGTAGCTTTACTTCTTTCATTATTTGTGGGTAATTCTATTTGTGTTGGAACTCAGACTCTTGCAACTCTTACAAAGCAAGAGAACCTTAGTAAACAAATGGAAAAATATAGAAAACATCTTTTTTGCATAATGTGGTTGGGTAAGTAGTTAGCATTTAGATATAGGTACTGTGTACTGTATTTGATATGTTTTCAACCACGCATAGCATAATTATTACGTGTTTTCATTGTCAATGAAAGGCCCCATTTTGAATGCATCAGTATTAGTAGTACAAAGTAGAACTGAATTACTATTAGGTATATTTCCTTTGCATTTGGTAGTGACTGATGATATATAATGGAAAGTAATGGGAGGGTGTTAATAGTGTATAAGGTTAAATATTCTACAAATGTGTTATGTGTTATACAGAAGGAGTTGGTTTGCATTGGTTGGTTTGCAGTTTGGGTCTTCGTGTATCTTTATTTTTATCTTTTAACTGCACAGTTCCGTTTTATGTTGTATATTATGTAGCGTGGAGCAGAGCATCGAGTCTTCACTTTGCACTTAGAAAAATGGGGAAGATGTATCTTCACATACAAATCCGTAGCTTGCGGCCCATAGCCATTCCATTATATTTAGGTTTACTACAGCCACCGATACCGTCACATTACATTAGCACTGAGATACACTAGATAGGAAATCTATTTTGACTTTGGAAAGGCAATGTAATGAGGCTTTTTGCCTTTTGAGTTAAGTTTATGTATAAGAAAAGTGTGGAAATGAGACAATTTATATTACGAGTAAGTTTCTCTGATCGTACTACCAAACCATAAAATTAAGTTGGATTGAGGCTTAAAGTTGAAATGGCTGTGGAAACGGAAGTGTGGAGTAGTCGACGTAGCCAAGTTGATCGAGTAATTCACGAACTTTTTCTGTTTTTGCGATTTTTTAGATCACGACTCTGGTCACTGCCAAGGAGCGATCGTTGTGTTCAGACAGAACTCTAAGAGCTATTTCTCGTGTCGGACAATCCGTCAATGTAGCGGTGGAGAGGTTTGTGACGGTCGGCGAAGCCATAGCCGATGATAGTGATGACATTCGACCTCAAATGTATGCTGCTTGTCAAGAGGCCAGGGCGGCAGGTCTGTCCTCTCAATTATTTATCCAAATCTAATTCCTCGCATCCTTCTTTTTCATCCACCACCATACAACATGTCCAACTTGTCTCCCACAACCACTAATGCCTACCTATACCACATATATTATTTTGTCTCCACTCTTTTCTTGCCCCGGATAATGCAAGTTAATAACTTCCCCTTCGCTCCATTCACTCCATCGCTCTCCAGCGGTGCAACATTCCAATTGATACCTAATGCATAGTAGTAATTTAATTGCGTAGAAAATTATGGTCTCCATCATTTAGGATTTGATCCCGTGCTTTTATAAATTGTACTAAATAACAGTCCAGAAGACAAATCTGTTGTGCGCAGCAATGTAATATTTCTCTTTTGATGTGTTCATGTTCCTTCAAGCATCCTACATCATTTTCCTTGGAAAATTTTCATTAAAACTAATATTCTTTGACTACACTATCTCATATGTCATCAATAAATCTTTTGCCAGTTGAGAATGACACTATTAGTTTTCTAACTAGAGATTCCTCGTTCCCTTGTCGTTAGTATTCCTCGTGACAACGACGGTGGTACACAAACAAACTCATGGCTCTCACATATTATACTTATAAAACAGGTCTGTGTGTGTGTCTCTCTCTCGGTGCAGCCTTGAATTGAATCCTATAGAAAGAAACTCTTTAATTTATCTACTAGTGACTACATAAAATCAAATGAGAGACTATTCTACGTCACGTCTACTGTCTTGGGAGACCCAAGCAAAGAAACTCGCAACCAGCTGAGCCAATGCGAGTGAACGTTTGTACATAGCAGAAAAGAAGAAGAAGTAGAGTAGGAGAGCACTAACTCTAGTTATGTGTCTAGAGACTAGAGACACAGAGCAAAAGTAAAGCACACAGATTTTTAATGAATTCATCTCACACTAAGACGGTTAGAGAGGAGTATACCGCAATATCATAACATTCATTATGAAAAATCATTAATTAAACTTCCTGTCGCGGACACACGGAGCCCCCAAATAATTTTCTTTTGTTCTCTTTGAATTTCGACATGGCAGGGGCACACTGTGTTCATAGTGCATGGTCTGTCCGTCCCTTTTTCGGCTTTCTAGTTTCCATATTACTCTGTTGGTGTATAGTGTGCACACAGTGAAATTTAATTAAAGGAGGAATAATGTTTAATGGAATTACTAGGGACGACAATAGAGAAATTGTGTGAGAACAATGGAGAAGGAATGGATGGACAGGGTCACATTATTCCTAGAGCTGTAACTGATCGGGCTGCGATGGTTCGGGCGGCTCGTTGTCTCCTTGCTGCCGTCACTCGCGTTCTTCTTCTCGCTGACAGTGTCGTCGTGAAACAACTTCTACTTGCCAAGGACAAGGTATGATTCCTATTATTGCTACCACTATCTGCATACACACATGAGCTATACATGTATAAATGTATACACAATATTATTGCATTGCACACACACACATTATAATATAGCATAGTGTAGTGTGGATGCTATAGCACATACATACGTAATAGAAGACAAACTATGTTGTGGTAGACAGAAGATTAGAGTGAGATGGAGATATGCATAGAAAATAAAGTGGTAGTGGTGGTAGGACACAAAAAACTATTTACTATAACTGTGGAGCATGCACCAGACTCACAGACTGAATTAAATTGTGTACTGATGTAGTAGGTAGGTAGTGAGTAGTAGGTCTTGTGCTTGCCTAAAAATAGACAACTGATCATAAGTTAACTATTTACTCTTATTTGCTTTACTATTTAAATACAACTTACGATACGATGCCATGCGACATTCTGTTGTATTCAAGTTGGACGTGTGTTGTGTGTACACGAAAGAACGACAGTAGGATGTACACAATGCACACATTACACATACCGTCTCTAATAGCATGTTAATAAAAGTATGTACGATTGAGCAATGTATTCTACTTTTAAATATTTTACGCTTTTCCAGTCTATATTTACACTACACGATACAATGAGAGAAAATCTCAACCCAATACAGCTATGACATAATTCAACACCATGGCTTTCAACCAGACTTCCACAATTACCACCACTAAACCTAATACAGGCTCCTCTTCTGTTAAACCTAAGAGTTCAACCCAATAAACCATCTTTTAATCTCTTTCCTAAAAGCGGCTAATGGAGAGTCGTCAAATGCATTATTACAATTACTCCAATTCTCTTTTAAATGCATCTTCTTTCATAAAGTGTACAGCACACATAAAACTAAATGGCTATCATTAATTGCCCTTGTTATAATTACTAATTTATCACACTGAATGGTTTAAAATACTATCTATTCACGATTCACACAATGCAACGGATTCTGTACAATATATTTTGTCACTGTACATAGATACTTATGAAATTCAATTTAACGCTAATGTTAATCGATAATAACTTTATATATTGTAAAATATTATTTTGCACTAGTGTGAAAAAATAGATGTTGATGTGTCTGGTCCGTTTATTAATCTAATATTTACTACATAATCACTCAGATACTTACAAATATCTTTTCGTTGCAATCTTTTAACATACCTAACAATTAAAGATAGTTAAATAGATAATCGTATATTTTCGGATAATTGTATTATATGCCTATCTATACACATAAGCACATAACTTATGTTTGGAAACAAACAATAATGCTGACCATATTGACGAAAAAAGGTTCTGAATTGTTCATAATACTGGGATGTATATTTAAACATATTTTGTTTGCAATGTTTATGTTTAAATAAATGGTTGCACATGTATGTAATTAATCCATTAGTTAAGTATGTGGCATTAGTGGCATAATATATGCATGCATTGCTGAATTCATCACGTAAAATAAATGATTTTAATTAGCGCGTTCCCCTCCGGCATCCAACAAGCTATACGTTGCTGACGTTGTTTGACATTCAAGAGAGATAAATAGGTGCTGTTGTAATTTATTTTATGTGTTCTGTTATGTTGGTTTATTTGTAGGTGGTGAACACATTGACACGGTTAGAGTCGGTGAGTAATTTCACAGAGTTTGTGAAAGCATTTAGTCAATTTGGGACTGAGATGGTGGAGTTGGCCCAGCTGACAGGTGACAGACAAGCTGATCTCAAAGATGAGCGACGAAGAGCTCAAATGGGAGCTGCCCGGCATGTTCTAGAACGTTCCACAATGATGCTCCTCACCTCTGCCAAGGTACACACTCTTTGTACAAACGCATAAATTAATTCTTCCTTTCCCTACCTTAAAGTCAAGAACAACCTGATGCTTTGTTTTCCTGTTGTCGTCCTTTTAATAAAATTATAGTTCTGTCAGAGAAAAGTTAGTTGTGTAACTTTGTGTTGTATCATTCTAGTGTACCTATTCACTCTTTTGTATTTTATATTGGTGTAGTGCAAAATTAAGTATATGCACACACTACATACATACATGGTAATGTATCATAATATAATTAGAATCAATTCAAAGCAATATGCCACTACTTGCTTTGACTATATGTACTACTATGGCGAATGAAAAAGATGGAACACTGGATGGAAGTTGACTGTGACAAATACATAGAGATATAGACAGACGAGTATAAATATGTGTTCATAATGCAGCCAAGGGAGACTTTTTATGTTTCCGGTGTATAAAGCGGATAATAGAATCTAATCTGTGATGATATAAATGGCACTTCATGGCACTTCTCGCATTTCCCATTTGTCAGTTTCAATTTGGAAGCTTTAAGAGCTGTACCATGTAATTCTGAAGATAACATAGTTTTTAACTTACCTTAGCTTTTGAAAAGATAACAGACACATTGGTAACATCCAAATGAACATAGGAAAACAACGTATATAAATTTGGCATAGCAGTTGAGGTAGTGCATAGAGCAGTGTTGTAAGAATTACACGCAGAGTGCGAATCAGTCTGTGTCTGCGGCAGTATTATATCTTTCGGAGTAGACTAGAACAACTAAGAAGGTAATACTAGAGTGTGACAGTCGAGTCAAGAGACGATTCATATAATAAAGATTTATAGTAATAGTTACTTAGCACTGGTTGGAGCAGTGACTGAAGTAGGATGTGTAGTTTTGTGTGTCTATGTATGTCAGTACTGTGTACTGTCTGTGGAAGTACACTGACGGAACTGAAATCTAAAGTGATCTTTATTTCTTTTATGGATAGACTTGCTTGCGACACCCAGAGAGTTTATCCGCACGTGAAAATCGTGACACGGTATTTTGCCAAATGCGTCGAGCCATGGACCTCATTCACTACGTTGTGAAAGACGGAGTTCTTGACTCTGCTGCAGCCCTTGTCGCATGTCCTTCCTCATCTTCTCTGCCCAATCGACAATCCAAAGAGGTTCGTTGCTTTTTTGCTCAACTTCTGTATCCATGTGTGATGTGTATCCTCGTTTGCGGAATTTCTTGCACTCAAAGAGCTTTTTCATGTGAACTGTAAAACCACGACAGGAGTATTAGATATCCTCTGTAATGTTGATACATAATAATAATAATAATAATACACTTCACAGTGGGCTAATTTACTGCCACATTATTATTATGAGGCTGTAGCGGTCGGAGCAAAAAGGATATCAAGCTCATTTAGTTCTAGCACCGGATTTCCCAGTTGAAGCATCATTACGTACTTAAAGCGCGGAGTAATGTGGATGTAATTGTGTGTGACTCAGTAATTGATCGTATGTGATCCAATGTAATAATATCATGTCCTTATTCTCTCTCTATGTGTATAGGACGACTGGGAAGGGAATCACTCGCTGAGCGCCTCCTTACAGCGCTTCCTCGACCAAGTCGAAGTCACGAAAATGACATTTGTGGGACCACAAGCCAGACAACAGCTTCCGGCATCCTTAGAGTTCATCCTAGAAAGAATACAAGTAAAATCCCTCTTTTTTGCCACTATCTCTCTGTGTCTCCATCGTTTTCCCAGACATTTCTCTAACTTTCACTTCCCTTTCACTTTCACACATTCCCCTTCACACGCATCACAAGATCTCCCCACTTATCACATTACTAACAGCTGAACTAGTCAGTTAACCTAAAGGGCAAAGATCAACCGCGTCTAAGAATAGCCGCGCACCAGAGAAATATCCTCAAGTCGAGTCTTGTACTCCTAGTCTGTTCTGTACATATTTTTTCAACTCGATTTATTTATACCCACATTTTACTATACAGATGCAAATAATAGCATAGAACTCAAATCGTAATTTTCTTTGTCATATCCAGTAGCACTGCAATACACCGACTGTACAAAACAAACTGCTGCAAACTGTACGTTTTCATTTGTCTACCACACTACTACAAGTGCATGCACTGCTACGAATAGACTATTTGCTATATTTACAGACATACAGCAGTTATACTTTACCATGTTTCGTTTACACGACCCATTGTAATGTATTTGACGCAAATCACTGCACTGCTGTGGGCTGTGCTCTGTGCTACTGCTGTTTACCACATGAAGATATAAATAACTTACATACAACAGATACAGAAAGACAATTGAGTATAGACATACATAATACATTAGTCGAGAGTCCTTGCTGTAAATGAGCGTAAACATTAAAATCGAATTTTACAAGAAATATGATACTTGTTTGGTGGAAGACAAACAAACTTAACGGAAAGACTTAACGAGCTAGAACTACTGAGAATCCCTTGATATAAATAATGTGGTTAAGTTTATTTTGGCTTGGACTTGGAAGATCGGTTTTCCTATAAGTACATAAATACCTTGTGGATTGACTCTCATGCAGTATGAGTGTGTTTGTGTGTGTACACACACGCACGACGACGCTAAACAACACAAACTGATGAAGCTCTCATAAGACTCGATAATGGAGTAATATCTCTTGTGTACCTACCTGGAATACACAGAGTGCTCCAACCAGTAGACAAAAGCCTAATTTAGTTTAGGCTCGATTAACTAAAGATAATGAGAAAATACCATCAAAGGCAAATTGAATTTAGAACAAAAGCCCAAAGTAACAAGATAGGAAGATAGGGATTTCTACTACAATGTTCAGGGGAAAGCAAACCAAGCAAAACCTCCGTCAGGCAAGAGAGAATGGCTTCACAAGAGTTCGTAAACCAATGTAGTTCACAGATACCTACTTTAGTTACATACCTACTGTATTTGTATGAGAATGCAGTCGCTTCAAGTGCATGAAGGCTTATGGGACGATATTTCTCTCATATAAGTATACACGAGTGGCATGGAGAATGCTACTACAGATATGATTCATGATGATGGTAATGATGATGGTGATTTGGCAGGACTTTACTGATTCCGCGTACACGACCCATGAGCATCGGGAGAACATTTTACTCCTCTGTGATCGAGTCAGACTGCAGCTGAACCAACTTCTCCGAGTTGGACTCACTCAAGTAAACTTTTTACTTCCCTTTTATTACATCCCGTTTATTTTCTTTTGTGCAGTCCCATCATACATTTATGTATTCATTCAAACGTACTCCGTTTATATTGTATGTATATACTGTTCTCCAGTATCAGTCGCTTAGAATTTAGAAACCAGGTAATAATGGCCATAAGCACCCACCGACCCACCTACCTACATCTGCGACGAAATGAGAAAGACACATTTATTTATAATGTACTATGTATACTACTGCTACTTGTGACGACAGAGCTTGAGTTTGCAATGTAGTAGTAGTATGTAGTAGAAGTCTTTTTACTCTATAATTAGTGTCTGCTAGTATTTTCTGGTTATGTTATATCCATCTGTGATATTTAATACATAGAAATTTGTGTTAAGACTTTGTGGTGATGATTATAATGGAGGAGAGACTTGGAGCGGAGAAAGCTCTTATAATTAATGTAACTATATATAATGAATGATGACCTTTAGAATTACAATATTATACAGTGGTTTCTTGGAAATGTGTATGATTTTCCTTTTACTTTCCGTGATATTTTCTCATTTCGTTGATTTGACACTATTGGCCTGATTTTGATTGTCTTGATGGTGGAATAATGATGTGAAAATGTATTTGAACTGACATTTACCCGAAACTAATCAATTGAAATGACAGCAAGAGCAGAAAGACAGCCCTTCTATTGAGCTGGAGCATGCGATTGAGGGCACGCTTAAATCTGTTCATGAACTTCGAGCTCAACTTCAGGAAACAGCCCTTTTACAAGTAAGATTTATGTGCCACTCATGAGCCATTTTGTCTCACCCTAACGAGGAGCAAAACCTCACTTAGAACAAACACTTTTACTACGAAATTCCACATTTTATTACAAGGGGAGGACGATGTATGTGCTATGCAGGGAGAGCTACATCGTCCTCCTATACAGTACATACAGATACAGCGTACACCACAAGTACCACTTATTCATTAAACTTTTCTCATGTCTCACAGGCTTCCGATATGATTCGTTCTTCGAAAGAGTCATCAGATTTAGTTGATGTTCTCCGAAATACGGCTCTAACCACTGACGCTGACCGCCTTGAAGAAGTTTCCGATAGTTTTAACGAGCATCTAGAGCATTCGCAAGAGGTACTTTATCATCACCTAACAGTTCCCTCAATGTCTATTATTGTGGTTATAATTGCCTGCTTTTCTCATTCACTCTCTGTGTATGTCTTCTGTTTGGGGAGACGGGGACGGGAGAGTGCCGGGTGAGAGTGAGTGAGAAAAGTAGGTATTCCCGAGTTATCAACTTTTTCTCCGTAGGCGTAGATTCTTTGTGTTGTTTTTCCTGCAAAAACACACGCACACAAGATTTTGCAAAAAGAGTGGGATTGACAGACAACTTAAGAAGTTTTATTTCATTTTGCATTGATGTATAGGTTTGCAAACTTCTTCGACACATTAGTCCCACAGATTCCCTTCATGTCCAGTCCAAATATGCAGAAATCAATTTAAAAATATACGGTCCTCAACTTGCCGTCGCAGCCCGAACTCTGTGTTCAAATCCCACATCGAAAATTGCCAAAGAGAATCTTGAAGTTTTTGTCGATATGTGGTTCTCACTTATGGACGACATTCAGACACTCACGAATGAGATTACAGACGCTTATCAAACTCAAAATGCTGACAAACAGACGTACATGTCATTGCCAAGACCTGGGGTAAGCTCAGTTACTTAAACCCTTTTCATGCCTGTCAGCCCACACTTGTTACGACATTACATCCTCAGTCAATTTAATTAAATAGAGATTTAGCTCTAAACAGCATGGTCCTCACAAAAAGTCGGCTTGACTCTTTAAAGAATAAGATAGCAATAGTATAGTCCAATTCAAGAGAAGTGCTAGTATACATGTAATGTATAGCATGTACATTCTACATCACATCTTTGTGCTACCACGATAATATATAATACAAAGAGAAGGAACTAAAGGAAATCTGGTGTGCTTTTTTCATTACAGAAACATGGTACAACACAAAAGCCTTTGAAGGCTGTCAAATTAGACGATGAGGTAAGTCCTTATTCCCTTTCCATTTTTTCTTAGGAAATTGCGTAGAGTCTGCTGCTTTTGGGGAGAAATAAATGAGAACTGCAGAATAGGAGACAGTTGTCTCTTGTCTGTGTATGACTATCAAAAGTCACTAGTTGATTATATTTTGATGGGAATGGATGGGTTACAAGGTTACAACTTATGATAGAAATCGAACTCATTTTTGCCGTAAAACTAATATTAGAGTGCTGTTCTGTTTATACTGAGTGAGTATACATATAAAAACATGCGGAGAGTTTGTGTGACTTGACATTTCGTTGCCGTATCCCCGCAGGAACAAGCGAAGATAGCAAAAAGTGGTTTAGAGATGAAACTCCTTACGTCAGATTTGGAGGCTGAGGCGGAGAAATGGGGAGAGGAGAACCTGAATGACGAGGACAATGACATTGTGCGCCGTGCCAAAAACATGTCCAACATGGCCTACAATATGTATCAGTTTACACGCGGAGAGGGCCCACTCAAAACCACTCAAGATCTCTTCACCCAGGCAGAGTACTTTGCAGAAGAAGCCAATAGACTCTACAAAGTCGTCCGCCAGTTTTCCTACACGGTTTGTAAATATTATTTCTCTTAAATACAAACCCGTATGTTATGTACAGTGAAAATAATAATTTCATAGTGATGCTGCAACAACATCCACTTCTGTGTTCTCCAACCATGATTTTCCCTTTTCGTTGCGGTTTTATTTCGGGGAGAGTGTAAAATTCTATTACACCAGGCGAAGAGATACATTCTACTTATATACTTTGTCATAAATAAATCACATGTCCAGCCAGCCTTCGATTTGTCTTTCACTAGTAGTCTGGTCTGGTTGGTACGTTTGCAATATGCCACTTGAAACGGTAATGAAATGAGATGAGGTAGTAGTTGCTGGAGGAGAGGCAGTCGTGGAATTGCGGACATGGCATGTGAAATGTTATAAATAATGACATTTTCCCCTGGTGTGTGTTGGCTTGTCATGCCATTGTTCCTCCTGTGTGACGTACTATGCACACGTGTGTCTTGTGAACACATTCATACTAATACTTATTCTGTGTTGTACTTGTGTATTTGTAGGTTCCTACGAGTACGGAAAAGAAAGGACTGTCGGAGAAAGTGGACGAAGTCCCATCGCGCGTCCAGCAACTTCAATTCACTGTCAAAAATCCCACCGTAGGCAAAGCAGCTACTTTTACCAAAGTTGACTCTGTGATTCAAGAGACGAAGAATCTCATGAATGTTATCTCCAAAGTTGTCACAACCTGCTTTGAATGCGCGTCCAAAGTAAGTCCTCTCGTTTTTTCACTTTTTTCCTTGATGTTAGCATTGAAAAATCGTTTTAGCGTCCTAATCTAAATGCACAACTGTTAAATAAGAAAACAGGTATTACGTGTTAACTTAACGTAAGTCCTTCATCGTATGTAATAGGATATTCTACCTAAGTAAGTATGTATGTTAATACATACATGCAAACTTTCATTCTATATTCGTTTCATAAATAATTAATAGCATAATGAAATCAGACCGAGTCAGTTCGTACTATTTAAATGTACGTATCTACGCAAATGAAATGGTGTGTCAAGCCTTCTTGTCATCCTTCTGAAGATTCTCTTATCTCTTTACGTCCCGTCATGTAGCTACCTACTTTTTAATACTGTACTATAAGACGTAACTACGTAACATTATGAATTACGTCAGTAAAAGCAGAAAGTAGTATTCATACATGTATCTCATTAATATTAACTTATCTATAGTGGCTCTAATCATTTAATCTTTACTGGCGTTCCCAGAAGATTGTGTTATGTTGTAACGTTGATTTTCTAACGCTTGGTTGACACGAACGAACGTGTAAAATCTGTCATTTAATTTCGAAAAAGTTTCTTTCATTACTGTCTCGTATAGAAACTCAAACTATCATGTCAGGTAAAGAAACTCTTAAAAAATTTACATTAATTTTGAGGTTGTTTAGAAGACTTTTCAATTTGTGAGCGACGGCTGTTTCCTCAAGTCGTTTTCTACATCTTCGTAATTATCATTTGCTAAATAAAGATAAAATGGGGCTATTATTGCTGCGTCAGACAAAGTACGTTGCCTATTACATACTTGAAAGAACCTTTTCCTGACTTGACTAACTTTTTCTCTACAAAACGCCAGGAACGAACGAACGGACGACATAAAGACATTTATTGATAAACTCGAAGAAAGCATTCAAACTATAGAACGAACGAAGGAAAGTTTTTTATTTTTGCAACTATTAGTGATAAAAGAAACGCAAAAAAGTCTATAGTACTACAAGAAAGGATCAGAAATTGCATTGTAGTTTTACTTACACATATATAGTACATTGCGCATTTGTGGTAAGACTTGTGATGCCTTGAAGAAAGAAAGTGGAGAAAACGTTAGTACTATGCAAACCAAAGTCTTGAATGGGTAGTACATTGGTAGCGCAATGTCAAAAGGTAGTTATAGCATGTAAAGTGAAACAGTAGAGTGGGTTCTGTAATGTAAATTTCTGTGTAAAAATGTCGGACGAGGATTTTATACTGCGTTTTGAGTATTCCATCGACATTTATGGTGATCTCTTTGAATGGCTATGAAATATCCATATTCAAGTAGGATATTTTCATAAGATGTATACTTAGAGGAACGTGACGACGTGAAGGGGCTTGGCATCCACCACATACCTAAGACATTGTTATAATAGTATTGATGCTTAGGTATGATTATGGTATGAGGCTTCTTCTTCGGTCTTTGTATGATCATCTCTTGGTCTGGTCTGATGGCTTAAGACACTTACAGAAACGAAGAAAGAAAAGAAGCAAAAGAAAATCGAGTCGAAAAGCAAATAGTAGTACTCTTTTTCCTTTTTCGTAGTCTTCTTCTTTCTTAGCTATTTTATTCGTATTCCCCTCATCTTGACTTTTCTCAAAGCAATTTGCCTGTTTCTCTCTTTTCATACTTGACTTCCCATGCCTGCTTCACGTCTCTCTAACTCTCAAAGCATATCTTTTTGTTCGTTATCTCCCTTTGTAAATATCTCCACTGTGTGATTGTAGTGTAGACGAACTACGTAACGAATACACATACAGCTACTATTTTAGTATCATCTCCCTGTCAGATTTCTCCAGTAGAAGACAATCAAATCATGACTATGTGTACATAGTCAGAATTAATTATTAAGAAGGAATTCAAGAATGCTTTGCTGCGACACGACCACCGTTATACTGTGGTTAAGGTTAGTAGGCGTAACTTAGTTGTAGTAGTAACTAACATTTGAATATCATAATGTAGACAGATAGCATGAATGAGCATTATTTCACTACATATAATATAAAGCCTTGAAAAAGATCCAAATTTAATATGTAACTTCAGAAGGAGCTATGCAACCCTCTCACATCATTTTGAAGGTATGGAAATGTGAGTTGTGATCTAGTTCTCTGATTTTTATAATAACATTGTACTTTCACTTTGAAATGTTGAGAACAATCGCGTATAGCTTATTATACGCTACTTGTATGTATGTAGGAGTCCTATGCATAAAAGGCCTTCTATTATACAAGTAAGCTAATATACTCTCTTTGCCTTGTTATTTTACGTCTTTTCAAAGAATGCTACTCATTTAAATCTCTCTGGAATGCTCAAGTCTCATTCGCTCACTCTCTTGTTGACTACCTACTTCTACCTACCCGTTTTCTACTTTTGTATATACTACTGCAATGTATACGAGCCATGACTTTCCAATATTTTTTACAGAATGATTTCATGACATGATTATATTCAATTCAGTCACAGTATTTTGTATCTCCACTCGAATTGTATTATCTAGTATAGTATGTGTATTTATACGATCTCTGTCTAATCCTCTGATCTCATTTCCACTTTCAATTTTGCACCACGCTCCTTAACATTCAGAATCATTCGCCTAGAGTAAACTAACACAGATGTACTATGTATAAAATATATCTGCATTCCCTTTTCTTTGTATCTTTCTTTGTGTAGTACTTATAAACTACTATACACTTACTAGTACTAGTATGAAAAATCAATTGCACTCTACTCAGACAAACTCACGTGTGTTTTTGCCAGTTGTCGTTTTTCCTTCGCATTCCGTTAACATCACTCTAACAAATACTACTACTTATTTAAATAGTTGATTTCTAGTACTTTACTAATACTTACTTACTTTCGTAGTGTACCACTGTAACAGCAACGTTGCATTAACTCGAACTAATATATTCAAAGAGACGACTGCGGGAACGGCAACGAGTGTTAGTGTTAGTCTTTTCAAGTTTTCATTGCATAGTAAAAATAGCCGTAATGTAATTCCCCATAGTCTCATTTAATTAGCATTAATGATTTTCTGATTAACATTTAGGATAGGAATAATTTTTCAACGTTAGCATTTCATTAGCCTGAAATGTACGTTGTAGTAACATAAATGTATAAAGTGACACGGCACGGCACCAGCAGCACCAGAGCAGATTTCCCCGAGTACCTAAACCAGATTTAAAGGGATTCTGATCGAATTCACGGGATTAAAAGTGAAAGAAAAGTAGATGAGAATCTGCAATCTGGTGTTGCTCAACTTTGCTGAATCGACCAAGGTTGCTCGGGTTTTTATGTATTAATTTTTGATGCGATGCTCATGCTTCCCTCATCTCTCGCAAAAAGTCATGATATTGTACGACATTCTATACACAGACATATATTTTCCCATTTCGACTTTTTGTGGATTTTGTATTTTTAGAGTTTTGTATTTCATTGTACGATGACTAGGGCACAGGAGGAAGGGCGTAGCTTTAAAAGACTCAAGTTCTCCATTGTACTATTCACTATTTGTCTTGATAGTTGGAGACTGGGGAATTAGATCAGCAATAAATTATGACATTTGAGCTACACCCTTTGTAATGCTTTACTGCGCTACGTGTAAAAATAATCTCTTCTATAGTCTAGTTATACAAAGCTACTAATATTGATTACTAAAGATGATGATTTAATGAACTATTTGTTTCCCCAGCCAGTAGGACACAGCTCTCAATCCCAGCCTTCATCGTCCCCGTCTGTAATAATCAGTTTTACTGACGTGACGGACTAAACCTTACATTTTGAGAGATGTGACTATAGTATACACAGGAAATACTTTTTTACACATAATGATCCATCTTGATTTATTTTTACTGGTTATTAATACTGATAAAATATTTTTGTTACTAAAATCGCATAGCATAATGTGTCTATACTACTTACCTACATATAAATGTATATCATGCAAAGATGAAATATGTAACCATTTTTGATAAGTGAACGGAAACCGGATTTTTGATCACTCCAATCTTTTTTGTTATAGTTTATGCTTTCAGCAGCTCAAACGAGTGATAGCCCAAATTCACGACAGGTAGAGTTGCCACTCTAAATCTAATACGAAATTTCTCACGCTGTGAATAATAATAATTTTGTAGTCTCAGTGAGCAGCCGGAGTGATATTTTGTATAGCTATTTGTATCTGTAAATTGTAATTATATTTTCCTTAGCCTTTCTTTCTTTCTTTCTCGTTCGTAACTTGGTAGCGTTTCTTGTATCTCTTGTGTAATTAATGTGTAGAGTTGACTAACAGCATGCATTTTTCTTGTAATGATTTCATTCATCTAACTAAATACTAATTTAACTAAAACATCATTCTACTTACTACTACTTACAACTGCTTGCATTTCGTCAAATATTTTATTCCTGCTATTTTAACTGCACTTCTACCCGCACCTACCTCTCCCTTATCAGTCCTGAATTTTTTCATTTCCCGTTTCGTCATGTCATTTTTTTACATGTAATGTCTTGTCATCATTTGAGTCTATCTCCTTAGTCGATCTCCTTGTACGTTTGTCGTCACTACATTACCTTACCACAGTTGATTCTATTATCTCTATCCGCTATGTATATATGTACCATTACCGTTAGCAATGATTTCTTGACGTTTTTCCTTTACCCGTCTATACCCTCTGTATATCTCTCTCTCTCTATTTCTCCGTCTCTCTCACTCTGTCCCTCTTTCTTGTACTCTCACTCTTTCATCACTCTCATCACTTACCGTATAAACTCCAACCCGAAGCGACACAACTAACCAAACCACTATACCATGTGTATACATATACATATACACACAAAACTCTTGGCATGTCTCCTTCTTTCTTATCAGATCTCCATATCTCCGTGAAATATGTGTAGACATGCACACATCGAGCTTTTTCTTCCGTCTAATTATCTCTCTCTCTCTTTCTTCTTCTTCTACTAATACTACATCCTTTTCGTATTGACTTGACTAGTATACCCATCTTTACTCAACATTACCATCTTTCTCTTTTTTCTGTGCCATTCCACTCCATTCTGTTTGTAATGTGATGTACTACAGTCTTTTTGTACACTACTGTGTGTAGAATCTGTTTTGTACACTTATTTTTTGTCGATCTGTCTTTCCTTTTTACAAACACATTTTCAATAGCGTGTCTCTCTTCTATTCTATACACTGTCTATATTGTAGCTTCCCTATATATTACTATTCTTTGTTGAACTGTACATGTACTGTGATGTATATATGTTATATCCCTGTAAAAAAACTTTAAAGATACTAATAGTAGTAATATACAAACCGAAATTCACTCTTAATAGGCTAATACATATCATGCTACTTACTTCGTCTACACTTTGCATAAAATTGGGTTTATCTTGAGTATTCAAATAAGCTCTATTGATTTCATCACCTATTTACGTATCACATGCACTATAATTTACTCTATATAAACTGAATAGGAATACTTACAATATACTCATTCAATCACCATCATGTCTCACGTCACTAACAAACCAGAAAAATACCAAAGAATCACTGAATACATTTATGTAGTAGCCAGATTTTAGTGGAAGGGGCAATCAAGTCAGTTCAATCAATGCTTACTTAAGTAGCAAATAAAACCGTTATTTGTAAATTGACTGTAGTGTATTGCAGAACATACTAGTGCTGACTGTTGACAATGACTAGAGTACTACTGACGTACGTACTGTAATGATATTCCATGTGTTTCAATGGTAAATTAGCAAATGATGGCAATAAAGCCAACATTCTTGTGATTAAAGAATAGAATGCCTAATCCTATACGTTAATATTTTAAGCCCTTGTGTGGTATTGCACTGTTTTGTGTTTGCATTAGCATTGTAGTTCCATTCCATAATGGTATTATTGTAATAAGGGTTGAGTAATGTATTTTACACTTATGAGTGGAATAATGCCGGGTACTTTCCCCGCATTGCATGATGTTTTTCATTTCACTTTCTATTTGGATAAGTATCGTAGTGTGAGAAGGGAGCATGGTAGAGTGTATTCCTAAATAAAGATAATTTATGGCCCAGAACATTTGAGTTGAACACAAGGATCTTTTATTACAGTAGTTTAGTGCTCTTGTGTGCAAATACAAATAGTAATCATGGAGGGGATGTTGCAAAAGCAAATGTTGAGCGTTTATTTATTTGATGAAGATCTGCTGCATCACTAATGCTCAATGCTCTCATCACTTTAGTTAAACGGGAGAGTGGAGTACAGGCTCAGAGTAGACGACTGCACATTAGTTGACGTGGTGTGGCAGGCTTGGCTGCTTCATTCACTCCATGGCAGCCCAGTGCAGTGTGTAGAGGCTTGTAGAAGATAATCATCCTAATCATATGCATTATAAAGTAGTTCATGTGAAGTACATAGCTATTTGTGGTAGTAGTACTTTATATGGAATGCTAATAATAATGGCTATGTAATAGTGTTATATCACAACAGAGACTCCCACCGGGGGAGCTGATCTTTTGTGTCGTTTGCATCTTCTACTCCTCTGCCTCCTAAAAGTATAATGCACTTTGGTAGCAGAGTAGTTGCTGAAACGGTGAAAGCCACGCAAAGCACCAACCCTCGTTGACAATCTTTCTGCTTTACTATGTACTATCTACAAGCATGCAATGCAATTTGCTTTCTTTCCGTTTCCGCATGTATAAATAATCAAATCCTACAGGGGCAACCAAAACAAAGTGTACAATACAAAATCTAACAAACTATATAGTAAACATCCCAAACACTTTCAATGTTTTAATTTAACAGTGGTCTGTGGTCACTGGTCGCCGAGGTATCTACAAACATTTATAATACTTTAATAATATTCGTGAATTTAATATTGTGGACGAACCTTTGGTTTAACTTGCATTTAAAAATAACTACCAAAGTACCTACTTAATCACTGCTATAAAAAATATTTTTTCCCAAAAACTTCTTGCAATCTTGTATAATATATTTATGAATCACTAAAATGACAAAATGCATTGCAATTTCACTGTTTTCTTGCTGATATAAGGAAGGAAGTGTTTTTCCTTTTAAAATGGTGAGACTTTGTTTTGAATGTCTGTGTACGTTGAATGTCATGTCGCAAAGCTAAAGGTACTATCGCATCTTTAGTTGATTTGGCATTGTAGTGAAAATGGTGGTAGTTAACTATTTGTGAATTATGTAATAGTATTGTGGTGTCTGTTTTAGGTATAGCATTACCACGTAGTATTCTGCTACTTGTGTAGTTGACTAGGAGTATAGAGCACTATGCACTAGTAGTAGTAATAGTATTTAGTTAGTCGTGCAGGATATGGAATCCCGAGTTCGTGCCATCATTTGTGGCTCCTATACTCTGAATAACGTGCTAAACAAATTGAAATGAATAATTGAGTTAAAGGTACTTATTATTAGTTCTGCTCTGTTGAAACTTGGGAGTATCACTGCAAATGCAAAAGTAGTGCAGACACTCTTTGTTCCTTGAAAAGACTATAACATCGGACTGCCAACTAGCTCTTACCGCATTACCACTACAACTACTGTACTGTACTTGAGCATAGTTTTACTGCTACTACTAGACATCTACTTTCCTTTGTGTTTGTTTCGTGGCACTATTTCTATTTTAGATGTATAAGTGTTGTGTTTTGACTTGAGTAATTAGACTAATTGACATGTTCAAATACGCAAGTGCTGATTTGATTTAGGCTATGAAATATTACGCTAAACGAATTACGTTACAGAATTAATTTACCTTACGTTACTCTACGCGAGACTCATCTCTCTGCGGCTATACTAGATTTATAATGTAATTGCTACTGCTGTTAGTAAATAGCAAGACCCAAGTTCGTCTAAATGGCTATTTACAACAATTACTGTTACTACATAGGAGTAGAATGTTCAGTTTCTATATTTATATCCAAGTTGTTGACTACTAATGACAACTGGAAACTACTTTCGCTGTAAACTTTAGTTATCTTGTTGATAATTGCATTACTATTTGCTATTAAAGTTACATTATCCTCTAGTACAGAATTGTAGCTCTTTAATAGCTATAGAGTGTGTGCGGTATGGTAAATACTTACTTATGGTCCATCGTGGTCTATATTTCCTTGCTCCTATACAAGTTGAAGGCTATAGATAAAACATAGAGGTAGGTATATGGTACTCTAAAGTATATATTTATTAGTCCGTGTTATTATTAGTGGTTGAGCTTTAGTCAGAAACACTTTCGTCTTAAAACGAGAATCTATTCACCTACTGAAATGGATTTTGGCTTTTGATGTGCTAATGAGTACAAAGCTCTATCCTTGAAAGATTGCTTATTAACTACTACATGGCTATAATATATTCTAATTATACAACTAGTGTGTTTTGTGTTGCGTAGTGATTGGATGATGGTAATTCATTCATTCTCCATCGTCAATATGCAAATGTAATGCACCACCATACCACCACCGCCTTCCTTTCCTTCGTCACTACTTCTACCGGGAGGGCAGTGGTGTTGTGTCATGTTAAAATTAATATTAAATTGTCCGTGTTGGTATTGCGTTGGCAGTTGAGTACTATTATTTATATGAGTGTTACACCACTTGTGTACTCTATGTGTATATATTAGGGTGTGATGAAAGTACAAATGTATGTGGTAGCTGTAAAGGTATGGTATCTGTATATGGAGTGAAAATTAATTTCATACGTCATGTCCTGCTCCTTGATGTGTTGATGTTCACTGGAATCAGTGTGTTCACAGTGTTCTGTTCTAAAATCCTGATGTGACAGTGTACGAACGGAACAATGAATACTAATAGAAGCGTGCACCTAAATTAGAATTCACCATAGAGTCCACTTCCAGCCTACGATCCTGGAATTCATGGTGGTTTTATATGTGTTTGCACTAATAATTATAAATTGGCGTAATTAATTGCTATTCATGTATTGATTTGTGGTTTCGTGCGTTGGTTGTAATGATTTTGTAAGTATATACTTAGTGTTACTTTATAAGTACTATAAGGTGTGTTTAGACTATTGTAATTAAATATAATGCTTTCTAAGTGAGCACTCCGCAGATTAAATACTGTCTGTAAACAGCATCCTAAATATTTTGCTACACTAGTGGATGTATACACGAATAATACACGTATACCTATATACACACATTCTTAGTTGAACTGACTCATAAATTATATCATTTCTATTTGAAGCCTAGCCACTCAACAAACCAAGACATTGTGACATGATCCAATATCATCTTACAGAAACTCTTGGCTTCAAATCCAAACCACATTCCAGAATAAATCTAATCCACTCAACAACGTAATCAAACCTAAACGAAGTTTAGCTGTAGTAGACTGCACTGTACAATTGTAGTCAAAACGACGACTCCGACGTTATAAATTGCTACTCTGAATACATAGAACAAGCTTCAATTTAGATATAGCCATTAGCTATATACGACTACGAATAGCCAAACTCTTGAGTTACATACAGATATTACTCTACTACTCCTAGTTACGTTGGTTCACTTCAGTCAGTGTACATTTGAAATGACAGACTACGAAATACTAACAGTGAAACAATGTCCACTCCAGTTGTTGCCCTTGTCACTTGTCACTTGTCTTATCATCTGTTTCCTATAAATGTAGCTATATTTAGTGGAAAACTCGGGTTTTCTTTATATCAGGTGATCTCATCAATTCCTCCTTCCTTCTATCTTCTCCTACTTCAGTTACAGTTACAGCATATAATTTTAAATATTACTTAAAGTAGTCGTATGTATCTGTACATAGCAATCACTTACTGTTGTTCAGTGCTCAAGCAATTTAAGCCAAGCAAGACACAACATTTCTGTGTCAATATTTATGTGTGTGTGTTATTGTACTATTTAGGTACGTGCGTTTGTTGTGTGTGTAGCCATTTATTTAGCAGCACACTTCCTCAAAACTTTTCTCCAGCTTATTAATATCAATTTTCATTAGGTATATTTTCGGGTTATTGGCCTAAAGAATTGTTTTATTAGAATCAAGCCATATCTCATTTACTTTATTTACTACCAATTATAGCCAACACGATTCGAATCGAACTCTATGCATTTTGTATGCGAGACAATTCAGATGTATTTACTCTAGCATTACCTGTATTTTAAATGAACTTATTACAAAAATCTTTTAGACTAATATTTTAAGTAAAAGAGTTCGATTTGTGTTTTTAATTTATTTTGACTTTTTTATATGTAATAGGCATAGGCTCAGATTGGAATATACAGTAGGTATGTGTGTGTGTGTTGTTATGTGCAGTGTATTGAAACTGAATTTTGGCTGGTAAAAAATGTACAGAAATGTACAAATAGTGTTAAGATTCGCTTTCAATGTTAGCATTGGTGTACATTAATGTATGTATTATACTACTAGTGTATTACAAAGGAAAGACTTAATGCGTACAAAGTAAATGATGTTAATTATACTTAAATAGTTTAACGAGTCTGTTTTAAAAGGAGATGAATGAGTGTTGTTGTGGGTCTAAAAAACTATACGAAAAAGAACTACCCACGAATTTGCGTGTATTTAATTTAGTCGCTAAGTAATTGATTTGGTACATGTTAATACGTAGGGAAATGCTGTGTGAAAGCACTGCACTTGCACCTGTATAGTGTTGCATTGCACAGCGTGTAGGATTCGTCTATTATACTGATATGAGCGTTGAATTGATGAAAACGAGAGAAAGTGGAGTGTTTCAAAAGAAAGCCGTGCTAAATGTGAAAGTGCTATTCCTTGTTACTGCGTAGTTGAAGTGAGAAAGAGCTTGTTATGTTATCTGTGACTGGTTTAGTTCCTTTGTATTTACACATAGGTTTTTGTATTGAATGGTGGCTGTGAACTGTGTCATGGCGCGTCATGTCATACTATGAAGCACATAGAGAATAATGTTATGTACTAGAAGTACTGACTGTCGTGTGTGTTTTAATCTAAATTTACGCCCAGTGCAGCCAAAGCCAAGCCAAGCCTATTATTGTATTTTGAACATAAGTATTATCAGCATTTGGTATACGTGGTGACTAGAGTACTTATTTTGCTGCTGTATGTGTGTATGTGTGTTTGTGTTTTGTGGCGAGTGTCTGTGTGTGTGAAAGATGTGAATGATGAATGAGAGTCTGTTGTATTTGTTGGACTGTTTGTTTATTCCTTTGTCAAGTGAACGGGTTGAATACACGAGTTGAATTATTTGATTTAGTACAAGTTGGACTTCCGTGGCCTATCTCCGCGTGGAAGAAGCACGCCGCATAGCTCTGACCAGGATGACGTCGGAGGCGGAGGAATGGGTGACTCCAAAATCGGTGGTGGCTCTTCATCGGATGGGTCCATGTGACAGTTTGGAATGGCCCGAAGGGCCAAACAAGATGGACGCAGGACCCGAGTCTCATTCTTGCTCTTCTAAGTTGACACACAAAGAACTTTATAGCAACATCCAACCAAACCAACGACCGAAATGGAAATGGAACACCACAACTGTCAAAGCACCATCATTAATAGTCAAGTCAAGAGAGAGAAAAAGGAAATCGCAACATAAACACACGCAGTTACACCACCGCCACAACAACGGGCAGCCAGATTTCCAAAAAATCTGGTTGATGACGTGCACTGCTCATGCTGCGGATTATCTCAAGCTCCCGAGTCTGGTTTGGATTCGCTATAAGCTCTTTATCTCCATACACGTTGTAGTAGTACTCTTATATGTCAAATAGAAATAACCGCAGTTATTATTGCTGCTTTACGTCTGCTGCACCCGAAAACGGAAACTTGTCTACCACAACCAATAACGAACAAGTACACTTCTATACACAAACAACAATAATAATAATTTCCATCTAATTCCGTCGGTGTATGTAATTTATCACAAGGGATTCTACTAGTAATAGCAGGTCCTTTTAGTCTCTACGATCTAACAACCCGTAAATACCAGCTCCATCAAAAAGTAAAGTAAATAGCAATGATAGCAATAATAATTATTGACATCTTTCTAAGGTTATAGCGATAAAACATCTATCTCTAAGATTCTATACTGTTGCATTCTTATTTGCTGTCTGATACGATATGAAGTAGCGTTTATATCTTTGAAGATGTGTGTGTTGCAAAAACACTAAAAAGCAAATAATATCAGGCGGAAAGTATTAGCTATTAGTTTTAGCAGGAGTGCATTGCCGAGTGGGTTGGTATTGGTAAGTATTATGTGTAGCATGAAAGTTTATGGCGTGGTGTGGCTTTTTGACAATCTCCATCAACATCATGATATTTATGGTTATGGCTTCTTTCTCAAGTGACTTGATCTTTCCTTGTGTGAGTTTTGCTGGAACTGGAAACCCAAAGTCCATTTTCCTCCCTCCCTCCCAGGCAAAGCAAAGCAACTCTATGAGAAGAATCATAACCTGAAAGTCTCTTTTGCTCACTGTATTATTGATGATGTTACTACTCGTCGTTACGTTTTTGTGTTCGGAACACCAGCGATCTGTATATAGTTTGACTGCAGATGATTTCATCTTTACTGTATGTAGTATGGTACTATGCCGTACTATTATTCCTAACACACTAGATATTCTACATGGGAAAAGTTAACAACCTTTTTCTCACTGACTGTGAGTATAATAGAAGAATACAGTCATGGTCCCAACCACGCCTTTGTGGAATCAGATCAATTATTAAGTCAAGTCAAGACCACCACTTTGTCAATTGTTACTTTTGATTAGCTCAGTTGCAGCTCAAGATTGTACTATCAAAACTATTTTCGCTGTGTAAATATAATTTAGTGTCAAAATTTGCCACAGTGAGACTTACGGGGATTATTTCTCCTTTTATACCAAACCTAATGACAACAAACGAAAGCAGTGCACTACTAAAGCTAAAGCAAATAGAATAAGATGATCGTGAACTACTTTTGTTATCAAACTTCTACAGAGGGTAGTTCATTCATGCTAATACTTTTTACCTAGTACTACTACAATTGTCAACTGTCGACAATTTTTTCCAAACACCGAATACGTACGTACAGTCTCTTTACAAAAGTTATGTACGTATAGTCGACTAGAAGCTCGAATGGACCATCAATGTATAATCCTGTTGTTCGTCACTCAGGGAGCGCAGCTTAGCTTAACGTCAACATCAAATGCGTTTATTAGTCAACTGGCTCCGGCCAACAGCCCATTCATTTCCATTCCACAATAACATTATTATCTTTACTACTGTCTGTGACCTCACGTCAACTTTTATTAGTCACATATACTTCTTCGTAACAAACATCTACGCAGAAAACATCACTTTGCGAGTTAGAAAACAATACTTTCAGCCAAAACCACTAAACTAGAGCAAAGAAGTTTGTAAGTCAGCCACTGCCATTTATTTAACCTGTCCCAGGTTGAGAATTAAACTCAATTGACGACAGATAAAATGACTGACAAGTTTTTTGTGTCATTAAGTCTTCATCGGCTCCTAGTAGATTATGTAATGGCTATAAAGAACGTCACTATCTCCGTCTCTACAACCAAACAACTCTTAACATTCTAAACAGTCCTATACTATGTAGACTATGTACTGTATGTAATACTATTACAAAAATAACATGACTCTATGTACACATACAGTGCACTATTACATTTCAGGTAATTGTAGCTGTAGTTCTACAGGCTTTTAGCTAATACTGCTAACAAGTAGGTACTTTCTACTGTTAACAGACAGGAAACATTTTATCTGTGCTCTGGAATGAGTTAAGTCAAAGTCATGAGTAAACGTATACACATACTGTGTGTGTAGTTTGTATTGTATTGTGCTATGTGGTACAGTACCAATAATAGAATTATATATTATATGTATGTTATAAAGTTAAAATGCCTTTCTCTGTGTGTCTGTGTGCACAGTTCTAGTATGTACTGGTATGTAGGGCAGGGTAGAGTCACAATACATTATTAGCAGTAGCAGTAGTATACAGAGAACTGTATCAATCAATAATACTCTTGTGGTGGGCAGAACAAGAAGACTTTTAGAAACAAAAGAGATGAAAGTGTTCGGTCGACTTGTACTACTACTTCTACTACTACTACATTTATTATTCACTCAATCTTTCATTTCATTTCGTAAATGATGATGATTTTCATTCAGAACTCTTTCACTGTATACCTAATACACCTATAAATGCGTATAGCCAGCCTAAATACACAAATATAAACTTAGAGAAAGAAACGATGCTACATACATGCGATTTCAATTGGGTAAATCAAAAAGACATTAGACTAGTATTACTACAACTTACAACATTTACAAAACTATGATATTCTAGCCACTATATAAATACGAAATACGAAATACACACGTTTACAGCTACAGACTAGAGACAATACACCAAATGTATAGAAAGTTATTACGCCCGATCTCATTGTATACATAAAGCTCATTAACTACTAGTATGTATATCCAGAAGACTATAACAGTAAGAAAAGTCTAATAGTAGTAGTCACACAGTTGGTGTATAATTTAGTAGTGGGGTAATGCAGAGCTCTGGAGAATTTAGGAGTTGAGAAAAGAAAGGCAATTAAACATATATAGCATTTCTTGTAAATCAAGTAGATTGAAGGTCGAAAGAGCATTTCTTCTTTCTCCTTTGAACTTTCATTGGAGTCGACGAAAGTATGATAATAATTCCAAGTTCCTGGAAATATTAGAGCTGCTTCATATAGTATTACATTTCCATGTAATTTCGTGTGACGATTAGTAAGTGGAGTGGAACAGTCATCTAGTAGTAGGACTCAGTCAGTGCAGTCAGATGAGTATAATACAACAAGCCACCACAACACATCTGAGCCGAACACTTGTGAATTTATTAGTGAAGTGGCCCACTCGTAGAGAGAGATCTAGCGAGCTTGTGACTGGATTGTGACGTGAAGGACATTTTCCAAGCAAAATGCCACAATGGAAAAGAAATGACTAATGATACGCGACACAACTTATGCATATCTAACGGCATTTTTTATTTATGTCATCATCGTTCCTACGCAAACTAGAATTTGCTGTAAATACAACTCGTAAATATTTAGTGTATAGGAACCAGTCTAGAGTCTATTGCCTAGATCTCTATTATAATGTATGCAAATAACTTGGAATGGAAATTGATTACAGGCTAGACAATGTGTAATACACGTGCGAAAGCTGCGCTCTCTGATTTTAGAATACATACATGAAATGTATTATTTGGTACAAGATATATATGATGTCATTATGGATATATGCTCTCCAGACATAATAACTATCCTGTGTTTGATACATGAACCAGCCATACATGTATCAGATACTTGTTATGTAATAATATACTGACATCCTGTAAACTAACGTATATCCAAATGACTTTTATCAGGTAATAATAATATTATACTATGTAATAATAATCGTAAGGATACTGTAAAATGATAGAAATGCCACTTGAAATACGTATGTATACTTAATTATTACGAAAATTAAATTACTATATAATACATGTATAATTCGCCATAAAATATACAGTCTGGGCTAAGTTTATAAGATGTACACGTGTAAATACATCTACTAACTAATACACAAGTCGGATCTATATTGTATGTATACTATTAAATACTACTATTTGTTATTAGCATTAATTCTAATATTATTTAATGCTACTATATGTATATGTGTCGCAGTAAATGTAAATGTACATAAATATATTAAGCGTACCTACATGTGAAAATTGTGAATACATAGAGATGAGTATAGAGATAATATGAAGATGATGAAATTATAATGGGTTCTTAATACATGGCACGTTTATAAATTATGGATGTTTAAGTATCAATAGAGTGTAGCAAATATAATATGTGTATCTTGTTATTCTCTGTATTATATTATTATGAGTACGTTAATAGACACTATGGTGAATTTATGTCCTAATTAGATAAGTCTACTATATTACATACATATGTATAATATAACGGAGCTAAAATCCTGACTGAATATTACCTACTGACCTCAACGACACAATCAACTCCATTATCTAAATATTAAGATTATTATGTAGTTTAGGCATTATCAAAGGGTTATTAATTATTCATTACTGCGTTAGAATAGATTTAACTATGAAATACGATACTATGAGAGGGGTGTATTAGAATAATCGATGCATTTGCATTATAGATGTTACTGTAGTGTTTGTTATGTACTACCTAAGTAAAAATATGTGTGAATGCATTGTATGTACATACATAAAAGTGAATAGAGCTATGTTTTGATTGAGTGAGGTTGTTACATACTACTTGCATTCGTATTGTAACTAAAAGTACGTTGATGAATGAGATTGTCATACCTAGTGTATATGTTATGTAGTGCGTAGGCATTTTAGCTGTAAAATAAGATGAGAGTACATATATACTAAAATGCAACAAAGCGAAAAATTGCATATTGTGGTGAGAAAGCTGTTTACCCAATGCCAAAGATAACTCACCACCGGTACACAATGTACATACACTACAAAGCTGAAAGCACACAAAGAAACACTCGTCGTGTGTTGTGTGTCCACATTACATGAATGTGTCTGCAAGCTCGCCGAGCCATTGCAATATGAAATCTGTAGACTCTAGACATAGAATAAGTAAGTAGCAATGTAGCAAGCGGAGAATGTAATAATAGCAATACTACTTCAGTAGTACAGTAGCATAGTAGAAAATGAACAGAAAATATTCTCAATTTGGAAAATTAGTTTGTAAGAGTAATCTACTACTACTACTACTACTTGTACTACTCGGAATGACTGAATGAACAGTTATTACTATGATATGAATCTGAAGAAAAAGTCGGTCCGCCCTCTTAAAAATTACCGACACGGATTAAAATATCGCCATCACTGACAAATTTGCAGTCATTGCCATAAGCACTTATAAAATGCATATTACATGCCTAGCAAATCTTCCACTCTCATGGAAAAAAGAGCTCTTGGAGAAAAACTTACAGATAACCAATATATACCTGTAATACCTAAGTAGCCAACTCAATGTGTAAAAAGTAAAATCCTAGATGCAGTAGCTAGTTAGTTAACTACATACTAATACACATTCAATGTTAAATAGAGACTTACCATTCAAAAAGAAAGGTAAATAGCAGTTGTGTAGTTTCAGTGTGTTCCTATATAACATTTTATGCGATAAATCCAACATAAAAGTTGATATCATCATGTAAACTGAACGGATGCAGGAAAAATGAAATATCCAATCAGAAAATCTTAATACCAAAAATTACATACATTACATACATACATCAGTCAACAAGTATTTACTAGATAGATTTTTCGAATCCAAATACATGTAGATATGCAACTACAGGTTTACTACGTAATTAACTGTCACAAAGGTGACTCAACATTATTAGCTACTTAATTAGCTACACACATACTTACTAATAGTAGTTGACAAGTTGACACGGTAGTGTGACGAGCTATAAACGATTCTCACCTCGTGGTGAAAGTCTTTTTTCCTGATACTACTACTAAAAACTACATACAAGACATCTAACTAATATTTATATGGATGGATAGGAAACGATCTTCATTATAAAGACTAATTCAGATACAAAACCAACAATAATAATCACATACTACTATTGTCCGACAAACAAAATTAGAGCCTTTTTCAAAATGAAAAGTTATTTGGCATTGCAGAAAATAAATGTTTTATT
>JAQFYB010000307.1:0-61579 GCA_034694085.1 Pogonognathellus longicornis
TAACGTTACACAAACCACTTTACGTTAAAACTTAACGTCTTTAATTCTAGATGAAAACCATAATTGCTGCTGGGGATCATCCTTCAAGGAAAAAATTGCAACCGAGCAAATTGTTTATTCTGGCTGGTTTTTTCAGACAGTTCTCTATTGGCTCCCTACCAGAGCTCTGTCTCTACAACATCAAAAATAATAGTAGTACCGTTTACTTATAATATTAGGTAAGCTAAAGCACAAATAAATATATTTGAAGCATTTATTATATAGTAGGTACCAAGGTACCTATCACAATATAAATCACACTCATTGAAGCTGATTATTTGGATACGGAAAACTGAGTGTTGAATTGGTGATATGGGAGAGAATAATATTTTATATTACTGTAGTAATCTTTTTCCCTATAACGTGAGAATATTATGTGGTAGATTTTTACTCGTTAGTAGGTTGCTTGCTAACTACGAGTAGTTCTGCTGCTAATAGGTAGTTAGTGAGTGGTGAAGAAAGAGGTGATGTAAATCGCCGTCTTGCAGAGTTCATATAATAACAATAAAATGCTCTTGTGTAATATAAATGTGACTTGTGTTGCAGTTGGATGAAGATTTCATATTATTTTTACATTACGTAATACTACAACCATACTGTACAAATCTTAACTTTATAATTCCGGAGTATCACTTGTGATAACCTTTTGTTGTTATTCTGCGCTGTCTTCAATTTTCTAAAGAAGTGCATGAGGTAATACACATGTTTAAAACCCATTTTACGCTAACATAGCCTCTTAATCATTCTACACAATTATTTAGGTTCACTCTACATTAATTCAGATATTATTATAACGATTTGTTTAGTGACTCGTTTTGGACTTTGGTTGTATCAGTAACCGGTAATAAAATTTTGCAATTCTTCCCTCCAATTGAGCATTAACTATATACTAATAATTAAATGATACTCAGATTAAATCAAATTAATGTTGGCTAAATTTCAATATTGTGCCGTACAACGCTTTTGCAATATATAAATATACAAACTCTTGTAGTCTACAAAATAAGAAAGTTACACAGTTATACCTATACATACACACAGCAAAAACAAGAACCCTGAGACTCGACATTTTGATAGTGTTGTGGAATACACAAGTTTAATTACAGGGTATATCACAACTTAGGAATTAGTTAAGCTGTGGAAGGCCGATAGCTCTATTAGGATTACCTTTTAATTTTAATTAAAGCTGGTAGAATAGGGAGATAGTATCTTGTTCTATTAGGGCTCTAGAGGGAGGTGGAATATTTTCGTTTGCAAATTCTCTAAATTATTTTTACATAATGTGGTTGGAAACATGAGACACGCTGTGTGTTTGTTTTTGCTGAAAGAGGTTCTTTAGGGATCGAGTAGGAAAGTAGAACTCGAAGAAGAAAAACCTATGCAAGTTGTAGTTTTGTAAACATTCCTTGTTCTGCTGACACTGATTCAATCTCTTGTTGTGTGCAGAAACCGGCTGAATTTGTAGTGCCTAAAATAATGGCTCTGTTTATGTAGAATATTCTTTGAGAATGATTTAGGTACCTATAAATACTCTTGTTTGAATGGTTTGTCAGTAAATTCAATAACAATACAATTTCCTTGTAAGTAATATTCATTGAGATTAGCTCTACAGTGTTCATAGACACAGTACACTGAGTGCACTACAACTATACCCATAAAGACAATTCAGAGATAAAAGTATTTAGAGGATACCAATAATATAGATAGTGTATTCATATCCCACATGGACACTTCTTGGTTTTCTAGATTGGATATTGTTATTAGAATGCAGACTGGAGAGTAAAGTATTAGTAAGGAAAAAAGGCAGTCTGTCTTGTTTGACATTTTTGTTAGTCATATCTAAATTTACGTAGTTGACTGACGCTCACTCGAAGAAAAGGAATTGCATTTATTGTGTCGTTTATTACACTCAAACTACCGTACCAAGACTACTAGTCATCATCGTTATTATATTTCATACACCATGACTTAATCAATTCAAAACTCAAGTTGAAGAATCAGACAGCGAATTGTTATTTTCGGGGACAAAAATTTGACTGTGACTGCTGAAACCGGTTCGTAAATACATAATACAGTGGATTTAATATATCGACATTTTAATGCTATTTCGACTGGCCATCTCCATTCTCACATAGCTAATAAAATTGAAAATAGAAAATCATTTTAAAACAGACATTTTAAAACAATTTAGTACATAAGACCGAAAATTCATACATGAGAAAGTAGTCAGTACTTATTTGTATTTGGATTTAGTGGTAAATTATCTGTTTACAAAATTTACATTGTAATTACAATATACAATATAAGAATGACTCATTAAATATTTTTTTAGAAATCAGTGCAAAGATAATAGGCTATGAAATTACAAATGATAAATTATACAAATCAAATAACGAAATCAGCTGTTATATGCTAGATATATGCTAGATAATAAATAGTTTTAAAACAAAACAGCCAATAGACAAACAGAGTTCATGATTTCTCTCTACTCTCCATTCATTGGTTAATTTTCGTTGAATTTAAGTTGGAAGCCAATAAATTAATTTTACTTTTATATTTAAAATACGGGGCCTACAGCAATAGAAAAACAACGGTAGAGAATATTCATATTTAGCGTCGCTCTTCTAAATTCTAAATAATTTATAATTGGTATACAATTGTAGTAGTAATTATTATTTGTGCTCCACAAATCGAATCAATAAATATAAACAGGAAAATGCTATTGACAAATTACAAAAGTACAAAACCAAGTAAAGGACATAATTTTTTTAATTCATTCAGTCTTGGCAGTTGGCAGTCAAATTAATGCTACATCCGTTTTCTATTACAACACTTATTTTTTAATTCCTAAAAAAAGTAGGAGCAAGCATAAATCATCTGTATAATAGAAAAAAATTACAAAAATATATGAAAAAAACACAATAACACATAATACATCACAAACATGTCGTCAAATGCCTAATATCAAGAATTACATTAGTCAAAACACGATTAGATAAAAATCATACAAGTAAGTATTATCAATGACAGTACTTAATAACAGTATGCTTAGCTAATACAAAAAACTCATGATACCCCACTAAAAGTGGAAGTGGTGTAATCGTCAAATTGTCATTTATAATAAACTTGCAGCGGTTAAGGTTACGAAGTTGCAAGTAGACATGCAATAAATTACATTTAGAGTTAGAGTAGAGTAACCGGAAACATGCGACTCATGCACATTACACTTACATTAGACTTAAAGACTGTATTTGTAGTTTTCATTCAAAGTCTTTTTATGTAAACAGCTTGTAGATTCACTTATTGTTGACAATGACTGTATTCAGCAAAATGATAGACCCATTAACAGTTGACAAAATGTGCTATTTATTTATGAGGTTCGGTTGTCGAGTATTTAATCCACCTTTCTGTAATAACGTTACAATATTAAGACATGTGTATAAAAACATCTTTTTGTATTCAATGTACAGTTTCGACTAGTATTTTCCCATTGAACTAGAATACTGATCGAAATATATTTTTATTTGTTTACAGGTGGGGAAATCGGTTGCGTTCAAGGAAGTAATGCCTATACGGGATGTAGATTATATTTTGGTATGGGATGGCTCCTTGGAGTCATCCTGCACGGACATCGCCAAGGAGAAAAGACGGATTTTCGAAAGTAACTTGGAAGAGGAAGGTCTGGTACTGGAAAGGGAAAAACTGGAGGCGAGCAATTTAAATTTCGTTAAAATTCATGCTCCTATGGAAGTTTTGAGACGCTACAGTGAAATATTGAAACTTAGAATGCCAATGAAGGAGGTAAGATCCGATAATTATTTTAATCTTAATGCATCTGATTTGCGTCTGTAATCAATAACTAAAGTTATTTAGAACAAAATAATTAAACGCCTGTTTTAGTAGATATTAGATAATAAATTTTACATTCATATTGTAATATTGAATAATCCTTAATGTATGGTTGGTATGCATCAGTAATTATTGGTGTTTGTTTACCAATATAATTTTTTGGCCTTGTGCCTTGAGTCGCTCAACTATTTGATCTGCCTATCAATACTTATCATTTAGAGAATTTTCAATATTTGTTCAGATAAAAGTTTTATTTGTTTATGTTATATATATGAGTATGTGTCTGACAATCGTTTGTAAACATTAGTACCTCTGTTTTATTGTCCTATTACTGTATTGAGCAGTAGTTAGCGAAAAGTATTGATTGTTTGGCTATACAGCAACTGCAATTGTAGCTGTAAAATTTGAGATTGCAAACAAACAAATTTTGTGTCACAATTAAGCCACAAAAAGTTCTAATGTTGACAATTGCGTCTGTAGATATATGCACTGTGCAGTAGTGTAGTGTTTTGTATTGTTAGGTATTAAATAAATTATGATGTTGGAAATGTATTAAGTCGTTTATATCCACTTTCTCCGTTGTTGTTATTATGTATAAATTATCAGAGTAAACAAAAGCATGCGACATTTGTATTGATCTCTATTGCTAGTATTGAAAACTTTCTCTATTTTTCTTTCTATTATTGTGAAACTTTTTCTCTCTCTTTCTCTCTCTTTCTTAATTAATTTTAATCCAACAATACATTATGTTAAGAATATCAGTGCATATACAGTATTATTGTATTAATATAATCAGCAATTAGCGAATGCTCTTAATGATGAAAACTTCATGTGATGTCCTGTTACAAGATTGTTTATTATGTCACAGCTTCAAGGCGAGGTAGTGGACATGATTTGCTCTGACAGTCCAGAATTTGATTTTCAGGTCTTTAAAACATTACTATAGTACTTCTTTCATATTTTACCCGCTTTATTTATTAATTATAATAATTCCCTGATGCTCTCGAATGGCTAAACGCAAGTAGCTTTTGCTTTGCACTAAATCAACCATTTACTTTCTTTTCATTTTAGTTTCATTTTAGTTGTACTTATAATATAAGTATATTATTGTTGTTATTATTGTGTACATTGGTATGATTAAGGTTTTAGTTTTTGTGGCTTCTAAGTTGTGTGTCCATGATGTTATTTGTGTTGCTAAGTATGCCCAAATTCAATAAGCAACGGGTATAGGCGAATTTCATTTATTTAAATATTATATTTATTTCCCTTATTACTACGCTTCAAGATGTATGAAGTTCCACTAACCACACACATGCAACGGAAACCGTATGTAACGCTCAATCACGGCAATTTACCCTTCAAGACACTTACCGGAACAGAGTGTACTTTAAGATCACTGTTTATCAAAGCTAATCATAAATGTTGTACTTTTTCATAATTTCCACTAACAGTAAACCATTACCAGCTCGGGTTGCGGGTTTGACATTTTGCTTTATGTAATTGCCCTTTTGGTGAATTTTTGAAGCACCAGTCATCCACTATTATATTGAAAAAATATTGTCAAATGGAATAATTGTTTAAATATTTGATCTTAGATACCTCAATTGGCAGCAGATCTAAAAGACAGAGGAAATGCCATAATATCAGAAGTGACGTCCTGGTTCGATTTCATTATGGACTATTTTCGTGTAGACACTGAGATGTTTCCTTCAAAAGATCACAAATTTACAGCAATATACAGCCGAGATAAAGAATACTTGTAAGAATCTGAAGTAGAGTTGTTATCTTTTTGATTTATTCTTCCTTTTTATTGGTATGGAAGGGTTTAAAAGCCATAATTAATCAAATTGATATTACCGTTTTTAGATTTGACGTTGATGAAACTGAATTCTTCACCGGAACGGTTCGAGGTCGTATTATTGACTTTATTCTAAGACGGAAGAGATACACAGAAGATACCATGGACGATTTTGCCTTTGGAATGGAACGGCTAAAGACAGACGGTGTATATTATGCTGCGTATCCACTACACGATGTAAATATGTAAATATAATCTAATCACACGTAATAATTTTTTGCTGTAGTGTATTGACACCTTTTATTATTATATGTAATAATATTTTTATATTCTTTTATTCAGGGCGATTTGAAATTAGCAGGAAGTCAACGTTATCTACTCTACACTGAATGGGCAGCTTTATCAAAATGCTTAAAATATCAGCCAGTGGATAGCATAAAAGAATATTTTGGAGTCAAAATTGCTTTATATTTTGCCTGGTTGGGATTTTATACCCACATGTTAATTCCTGCTTCGATATTAGGCCTTATATGTTTCTTGTACGGATGTTTAACTCTCTATGACAATCAGCACAGGTAAGCTCGTATTTAAAAAAATTGACGTATTTTATTATTATTAACATTGATCTGGTTTATGGTACAACTGTTTAAAAATAATGATTTTATTTGCAGTGAAGACATTTGCAATGAACGTCTGAACATCACAATGTGTCCCCTCTGTGACGTGTACTGTAGCTATTGGAGTCTCCACGAAACTTGTTTCTATGCTAGACTTACGTATTTATTCGACAATAATGCAACAGTATTCTTTGCTGTTCTTATGTCGTTCTGGAGTATGTATCATTCTCACGTTTCTCCTTATTTCTTTTTCGTATATTGCAACAAAAATTACATTGATAATTTGGTCATTTTTACACAGCTGCCATTTTTCTTGAATATTGGAAAAGATATGCTGCCGAAATAACACATCGATGGGATTTGACTGGTTTTGATGTACAAGAAGAGCACCCAAGACCAGAATATCTAGCACGATTGAAACATGTTAAGAGAAAACACGTAAATATTGTAACCAACACCGCTGAGCCTTATGTACCATTCTGGCGAATGAAGTTACCGTATACATTATTTAGTGTCTCGATGGTTTTATTGTTGGTAAGTAGTCGCAATTGACGAAACTGCAATTGAATTAGTTACACTTTACTATATTATAAAACATGAAAACTCTTTTAATGACGTATCTATAATTCATATTGTGTGTTTACAGATTTGTATGGCTGTAGCGGCTGTTGTTGCAGTAGTGGTTTACCGAGTGTCCGTCATTGTAGCTATAAGCAGAAGTAAAAGCGATTTTCCAATACACAGTTGGGGCTTGATTTTCGTCAACTCTTCTGCTGCCTGTTTCAATTTATTGTTTATCATTTTCTTCAACTGGGTATGTACGATGCACAGCATAATTTAAAAAAAAATGTATGCAAACTTTCAATTTTAAGATCACATTTATTTATTTGTTTAAGATGAAACGATATTTTGTGGTTTATTAGATATACGGTATGCTAGCTGAGTTCTTAACAGAAATGGAACTTCATAGAACTCAGACAGAGTATGATGACAGCCTTACATTAAAAATGTATTTACTTCAGTTCGTCAATTACTATTCGTCCATTTTTTATATCGCTTTCTTCAAAGGCAAATTTGTTGGCTCTCCTGCGAAGTACACAAAATTTTTGAATTATCGGCAAGAAGAGGTAAATAAATAAACTTATTTTTGTTAGCTCAATTTAATATACTATGGTAACAAGTCATTATTGTACAACCGTATATTATTATCACCTCACTATTCCTGGTATGCTTATTTTTCAGTGTGGTCCAGGTGGTTGTATGACCGAGTTGTGTATTCAATTGACTATAATAATGGTGGGAAAACAAGCAATGAATACTATTTTGGAAATGCTATGGCCGTAAGATTTTTCGTTATGTCAAATTTCTCGTTTTTCTCAAATTGGGTTGTGCCTATGTATTTCAATGATTAAAACTTTTTTTGTTTTAGTTTGGCAATAAAATGGTTCAACAATTTTAAAATAATGACGGGGCTATCACAAGAAAAGAGTGTTATATTCAGTACACAGTGGTTGAAAGATGTCAAACTTCTTGACTGGGGACCTCGCTCTCTGTTTCCAGAATATCTTGAAATGGGTAACTAAAGAAAGCAAGATTGATGTGAGTGGGATTTCATTATAAAACAATAAAAACGATTTATTTATTTCAGTGTTGCAATATGGGTTCGTGACAATATTCGTGGCAGCATTTCCCCTAGCTCCACTGTTTGCCTTATTAAACAATATTCTGGAGATGCGCTTGGATGCCAAAAAATTGATAGTTTACTACAGACGACCAGTCATCCAAAGAGTAAAAGACATAGGAATTTGGTACACAATTTTGGATGCTGTAGGAAAACTTGCTGTAATTTCAAATGTAAGTTTTTTTTAAATTTAAATCAGCAATAACTCAAAAAATATAAATTATACAAACATCAATTCTTACGCTCATAATTTTGTTTATTAAAGGCCTTCATCATTGCTTTCACTTCGAACTTCATACCGAAGTTAGTATACAAATACGGTCTTCATAATTATACCGACCCAAAATATGGAACATTAGACGGATTTTTGGATCACTCTTTGGCTACTTTCAACTCTTCGGAGTTTGAAAAGAGCCAGTACACTGAAGATAGCTCTGAAGTAGCTGAGAGTCGATTATGCAGGTAAAATTCACTAATTTTAAACTTGAAATGAAAAGAATGAATTATAAATCAGAACCAAGGATTCAATAATTTTTGTTTTTGCAGGTATCCAACTTATCGCTACAGCTACACAGCAGAAAGTAGTATACGTTACAAACGGACCGAATTTTACTGGAAAGTCTGGATGGCTAGACTGGCGTTTGTTGTCGTGTTTGAGGTATTTTAATTGTCGATTATTAAGATTGTCGTTTTTAATTATAATATTATCGATATTTTAATATTTTGTACAATATAAGAATACGAGAAATTTATTTGTTTCAGAACGTTGTGGTGTTGTGTGTAATGATTCTAAGATGGATAATTCCTGACATACCGAAGAAACTTCAAGATCAAATTCGTCGGGAAAACTACATTACAAACGAAATAGTCATAAAGCAGGAAATGTTACGAGCAAGGGGTGTCTCATCTGGTGGTGATAGTACTGCATGGAACCCCATTGCCGGTGAAAAAGAATTGGAACTAGTCCGAATTCCTCATGCAAACAGTCTCCGAAAACGCCATAGCAATGGACCAAAGGACTCTGGGGGATCATCCGAGGTCATGGTTTAGCCATAAGGTTTGGTTCTACTGTGAACATAAATAATATGAACTAAGTATTTATATGTAGCCATACTGGGCGACGGGTGTTCGCAACTCTACCATAAGCAACATTTAAAAGTGTGTGATTATTTATGTGTTTTGTGTTTGATTATTTTACTAACGGAGCGATTTGGAAAAACTAACAATAAGAGGTTAATTTAGTTTCGAAAGAAGTCATTTTATGTTTTTGACAAACTCTGCATCACTGCACTGGTTAACGAAACCGCAAAAATCAATTTTGTTGTCGTATGAAAGTCGCTCAAAATCCAATCTAAGCTGTGAAGGAAAAGTGGCCATTGACACATGTGGCCTGATCTGTTTACCATTATATAGTAGTCTAACTAACTCGTTTACCGTAACATTACAAAAATAGTGTTATTATTTAGTGGTTTTGGTAAACAGGCAATTATTTAGTATTCTGATACGTTAAGACTGAGTCAAAGGTGGCTGAGTTCTAAAACTAGACGATTTGAAGCTCCAATTTTAGAACTTTGCCAATACACAAAATTTTATACCAGTTGTATGTAATTGTTGCCACAAATAATATTACGATTACGTCACCTTGAGCAGTTATGTGTAGAACACCCGTTGTGCAGAAATACAATTCCATTAACAAATGTTTGTTTTTGTTTGTCCTTGATGACCAAAGTAGTGTAAAGAAAAAGTCATTCAATTAATTTATATGTCAAGGGTGCACAAGTTTGTACTGAAGGGTGCTTCATAATGTAACAATAACAATCGAAGAATAATTCTGGGTTAATTTTGTGCAGTGTGATGTTACTGAATGTTAGTGAATGGATTCTTATATGTAACATCATGTAATTAGATTATGATTCCATAATATGAACTTTTAGCATATGCTACTTTTTTAATTATCCTAAACATAATCTATGAGTAGCAAGCTTACAAATCTATAGTTACACTTAATCTCCACCAAACTGATTTGAAAGAATGAATTTGCTAATTGTGAAAAATCTTCAGGTATGAAATTTTTGATGCAATGGGAAATGTGTCTTTAATTTCTAAAATTCACAGAGCTTGTCTCCCATGTTTGACTTGAGCAAAATCTCATTGCAAAATCAATAATCAGGACTCATGCAGAAAAATAAGAGTCTATTATTTATACATTTTTTATTAACTAAACATTGTTTCTTTACTAGATGGATTGCAATAATATACTTAACCATTTTTAATTCGAAGCGCATGATTTTTATATTGTCATTGCGATATAGTTGTGCATCTCATCCTACCAGGGCCAGAGGGTCAATAGCCATTTATTTCCCAAGGCAATTATTACTTCTGTTATTTGACGATAATTATTGATAGTTTGATTATTTATAACTTTATTGCATATTATTATCTCAGTTAATTCAGTTAATTCAAGTGTTCTTCCGGACAACATACAATTACATACAAGACACTACAATTACAAAATCACAATACATACCTAGGTACCTATAGTTAAGTATAAATAGCGCTTTAATTATGTTTATGTGCAACCGACTTAGTTTGTTTGGTTTTATTTTGAATCTCTTGTTATACATAGAAATGAAATCAAATGTGTATTCAAATGTGTAATTGTCAATCAATTTTCCTAGACTAAGTAAAAATCGTAGATGTAAATATTATAAAGCTATTCATTGTTGACTAATTGTAATCTCGAGAGATCTTTACATGAAATACTACTATCTGATATTACTACTTATTGTAGTTGAGTGGTTTAGTTAGCCAGGTGCTACAATTCAAATGTTATACTATATACTATACCATATTATAATACATAGATAGCTTTTAGCCCATGTTTACGCTTACCAATATGCAAATTTAGTAAATTTAAACTTTGCCTTTGCAATTCCTCTCACGTCCATGTAAAATTGAGGTAGATCAAACACAACGACTTTCTCGATCTTCAATTAATCCTGTCCAAAATCATAATTGTAACTCCTTTCTATCTGAACCGTTTGTGATAAAAGCACCGTTTTATCATTATGCTGTATTACCATACGTACCAATAGACAATCTTTTAATAGTAAGTTAAGTACTACACACTTCATTGCGAATACGCTTTATCGAAACAACTTGTCTTGTGCTTATGCAACTTTAGAAATGTAATTTCCTTTACTACTTCATATATTTTCTGTGTGTATTGTGGTATTGATTATAATAACATATTCAATAAATTACTCTTTTGTTTGGTAACATGTTGTGAAATACAAGAACTAAAAGTGGGTCACATTATTTATTGATACGAAAAATAGCTTTAGCTGTACAAACTATGTAAGTGACAACATGAATCCTTTTGTACAAACATAAGTATTTAACAGTTAACTATATTGCTATCACTTGTTTATCAAGTATCAACATGAAGCATTGGTGTTTTAAAATCACCCATATCGTGCAATATTACATCTATATGCATAAGCAAAGTAATGATTGACTCATTAAATCGAATTAATTAATAATGCTATTTACACTTACAGAGAAGCCTTATTATTAGTAGGTATAAGGAACAGGTTGTTATAGTATTATTATTGGCATATACAGGGTGATAACAGATACTTTACTCAGTTACAACATTATTCGTTACTCAGATTCCAATTATACAATAAATAAAGACCCTGCACTGCAGAATCAGTTTGGCCTACTCATGCTATAGTCTCTACTTCGAATTCCCCAAAATCGTCTCACCTCGGTTGTGAGCAAAGAAAGGATATGCATGTCATCAAAGTGGTAGAAATATGCATGACAATATGACCTATAAAGGATCAAAATACGACCAAAAATATGACATGAAAATTATCAAAATATGACAAGAATATGTCATATTTAAATTCTTGAAAGCATAGCCACAATTTACTTGATATTTTATGAATTTAACATTATTTTAAAAACTAATTTAGAAGTATGGTAAAGAACATAGGCGTAACCAGGATTTGGTTTGGGGGGGACAAACTCAAAACATGGTATATACATGCTCATTTTCGCGCGAAGCGCGAAAAATTTGAGCATATTTGGGCAAAAAGAACATAAAATACATAAAATTCTCGCGTAGCGCGAAAAATCCAAAACGCCAAGTGTAAATTGCAAAATAAAGTCATATTACTGAAAACGTCTAAAATATGACATAAATATGACTTACAGCATAAAATATGACCTGTCATATGTCATATGACATTAATCTCAAAATATGCAAAATATGACAAAAACAGTTTAGGAATATCGACTCATATTGGTATGAAACGTGTAGATCCTAAGCCTTGGAGCTGTATCATCAACCGTTTAGAATATGCTTTGACATGCATATCCTATCTCTGGTTGTGAGAGAACAAGTTTTTTTCCAAAGTTTGGGTATTTGTTTTGAAACAAGCTACCGATAAACCCACTTTCACATTTTAAAAATTAAAACGTTACGAGTAACGCAGTTTGGTCGCGATAGCGATGCTACCGGGAGGGCAGCATGAGGCCTGCCCGTTCCGGGCAGACCGAAAAAATCCTGCTACCGGGCAGCAAAACATATTCTGTATGTCTGACTAATGGTGTAGTCGTGGACCTTAATCTGCGCTAAAAGCCTGCTAGATTATTAAGTGTTGTTTTCCCTTGGCCCAGCTTTTCTGTCTCATACTCATATTCCAGTTACGTAAGCACCTCATGAAATACCCGGATATACCAAAGCATAGCAATTCTTTCTAACGTGAATTGTGTAACCAATATTTTCTTGTATTAGTATTAGCAGTAGGAGTAGTGTAAAACGGGTGAATTCGATAATGTTGAATATGCAATTCCTAAATCGGGCATTGAAATTTCTTATTCCCCTTGCCCTAAAGAAAAAATGTAACGAAATAGGTGTGTCATGTAATTTGACTGAATTAGCTGTGTGTTATAGCTCTGGTTTCAAGCTTCAGCAATAAATGCTGGGCTAGAAGGTTGTCTCTGCAAATAAATTGAAAAAACAGAAGCCGCAGTGAAGTAAACCATGTCTTGTACTCTTGTGGACTACTGGAGTGTTTGGTGAGGACGGTGACAGTAGTGTGGCAGTTTATTTTCTCAGGTATACATAATATGAAATATGTAGCCAGGAACAGGAGGACTACCTAACTGCCTTTGATTCTACATACATGAGTCAGCACTCAGCAGTTTGATATTTGTTGTTATGTTACGCTATTGCTATGTGTTTTAGTTCTACTTCTTCTGCCTCATAATATTTACTACCTGTGAAAACAAGTCTAGCTGTCTGTCTGTATTTCATATCTGTTCTATTGTATCGACTGCTCAGTTTAACCAGGTATAGGGCAGGGGCAAACATTAGCATTGCACGTTTACGTTTACTCACTCTGCATACAATACAGTGTTCAGTCCACCTTGGTATTATTACCACAATACAAAGCCTACATGAGAATTTCGATCGATTCTGAGTGTATTGATCATTTTTAAGGGAAAATCTTGATACACATCATAGTTTTGAGGGATAAATGTTTAGAAAAAGAGCGAGTCTTTTAATTTACATTGGTCTGTGGCAAATAGAACATCATTGAAAGATTGACACCAAGAGAATCTGACTGCTGAATGAAAATGGATCCGGTTATTAGCGATAGTACAAACACAAATAAAACAGAGAGTCAAGATACTGAAGCCGAAGACAATAAAGATATTTTACGCTTGAACTACGATGCACCATCCAGCAAAGGAGAAATGACTGTGAAAGTCATCTGTTTGGGAGACAGTGCTGTGGGAAAGTCAAAGTAACATTTTTTCTTTGTTTACAACTTACATCAATTATTCACCTATACGTGTATTATAAAGTCAAAGTCTGTACGTGCTCAACTAATTCATATTTTCCGTATCTGCTAGACTTTTAGAGAGATTTCTTATCAACAATTACAAGCCTAAACAAGTCTCAACGTACGCGTTAACATTGTACAGATATAATGCTACCGTAAATGAAGACCCTGTTGTAGTTGGTATATTCAATCCCGTTTCTCCAGTGTATTATTATCATTTATGATAGTTTCGTATGTTCATTCAATTTTATTTTTTCTACTTTATTTTATACACTTTGTATATTTTAGATTTCTGGGACACTGCTGGGCAGGAGAGATTTCAGTCTTTGCATCCATCTTACTATCACCAAGCTCATGCCTGCATAATGGTTTTTGATGCCACAAGAAAAGTAACCTACAAAAATCTAACCAATTGGTATGAAGAATTGAAACGCTACCGTCCAGAAATTCCATGCTTCTGTGCAGCCAACAAAATCGATGGTAAGTAATTGTACCAATGTAACTAAATTTGCACCCATTGGTTAATTAATTCCTGAGCTGCCTTAAATACTAGGTAAGTTAGGCACGTTGGTAAATCATAATCTGCTGAAAGAAGTTTTTAATAAACTCTGGGGCAATGTAAAAATATTGAGATACATTCCGTTAATAAACTGTATGCTAAGAAGGAGAGACTTTCACCCTTTTTAAGGAGAAGTTAATGCATATATTACATCTGTTGCATAAATCAATTGAAGAACCATACCAAAAGAAATTCTAATAACATATTTCGGGGTATAAAATAAAATGCGATAGACTTTGGAAGCGTAGACAATCTAATGAAGTATTTTTTGATTAAAATAATTGGTCCTGTTTCTTCGTCAGTTGAATTATAAATTCAATTAGTATTGAATTGAGGCATCATGAGAAAAAAATTAATAAGGTTCTATGTGAGACACAATCAATTAATCTTATTAGTATTCTAACTATTTATGAGCATTCATGAACCCAGCTTTGAATTCAAGTAAAAGGTAATTTTAGGAAGAGAAGAAAGATATGGGAGAACGGAGAACAATGAATGAGAATTGCTTATATTATGGGCCATGCAAATATGAAACAATTCCAATTTAAAGCACAACCGAATAACAGCATATTGTAGATGAAAAATTAGTTCTGTGGGATACAATATTTATTTATTTACAATAAATACGAATTAATGATAACAGCATTGATGCCTTTTACAAATGGTTTTAGGGGGTAGCGCAACAAACAATAATTGAACAAGATTTTGTACAGTGTCATGCAATGGAAAAAATAATAATATAATATAATAATAATTTAATATTCATGAATATGAGAATGACACTGAATTAAATGTTTGTTTAAGTTTTGTGTGTTGCGCTATGTTGGTGTAAGTATGGTTTATTTCAGCACTTGTGTGACACAAAATTAATTTATTCAGTAACCAATACCTATTTAGAAGACTTGAAACATTAAAATCGATATATAGAACAATTAACTGGAATCCCCTAATTATATTTTATATTGATGATTTCAGCTAATATGGACATTACCACCAGAAAGTTAGCTTTTCCGGAAAAAAATAACATTCCTTTATACTATGTATCTGCGTCCGACGGAACAAACGTAGTTAAGGTAATGAACAAAAGATGAAAATTAATGTTATTATTATTCTACTAGGTAAGAAATGATTTCCCTTGATTGCAGTTATTTCGAGATGCTATCAATTCTGCTCTTTGCTACAAGAAAAATCCAACCGATTTTACTGACGAAGTGCTAGCATATCTGGAGAACACGATTGAAGATGTAAAGCCACCTCCACCAAGTGAAAATTCACCTAGAAATGAAGTCGACACTTTTTCAAAAGAAGCATCATCAGAAAATCAACCGTGCGCTTGAACACTGCTATTTATAGTAGTGAATATATAATATCCATAATAATATAGACAACAATAATTACATTAATTTCAAAAATTGCGTGCTGGTCACAATCCTAAATACGTATATACTTATGCACTGTACCAGTTGTATAGTCAACATAACACACTTGTTTGTTCAACTGGTTCAGCCATATTAATATTGAACATGAGACTTCTTTATTATTCATCCTATAGTTCGAACGCGAAAATTTGATATTCTTTCACAACTTTTTCTTCAATTTGATCATCGTAAGCAATAGCGAAAATCTTTATAAAAATGAACTATAATATGCTTATAATTGGTAAATTATTTTCATAGAGGAGTTATTAATATTGGGAAGGAAAAGGAAATCATTTTGCATATAAACAAACCGGACTAACGCTAATTATGGCTTTGCAACAAAATTCGTGCGATTTTATTTGTCGGTTTGTCTAAGTAAATATCATAAGCTGAAATCCCCTCTTTGTGATGTACATAACAATAATATTATATATTATAATTTTTGAATTACATAACATACTATACATAAATACAAGAATGACTGTGCGATGAAATGCTCACAATCAGTTTTGAATTTTTGCTTGCAAAAGCGCATTGTCATACGACCTTAATTATGAGTTGACACTCTGAAAATGGATAAATTCGATATTATGTGAATAGAAATGAAATATCTATAGACCTCCGTTATTAGTTTTAGAAAGGTATTAAATATTGTGCAATACGGTTAGTAAATATTGTCTACTTTAGTTTGAGAAAAGTCGAATGACTTTTCTAATGAAAAAATGTAACTGCAGACTGCCAGAGGTTATAAATTTTATTTTCTATATTATACCTAACTTATAATATAGAAAATAAAATTATTCATGATTTTTATTATAGGTCAATTATTTTAAATCTTTTACCATTCAGCTAATTAATAACAGCAAGGCCTCAATACGTAAGCCCTTGTGAGAATACCCATTTTTATAATGACGACGTATTGTGATTAAAACATGCAATTACTAATTATGTAAAAACTAATTATTGTTGTTATAGAACAAACCACTATCCAACCGGAGCAGAAAGAGAAAAATGCGAAGGCAAAAATTACAATCTTAGGCAGATTTTAAGTAGATACTTATAATACTGGTTACACCGCTCGTTCATTTATTGTTAGAAAACGAACGAGCAAAAAAGCAAACATGAAATCTATTAATCATCTAAATCATGATGTCTTATTTTAAATGAGTTGTGAAGGATTTCATTTGGTATAGCTTGATATTAGCATTGTATTTTCAACAGTGAACTGAAATGAAATATAATTTCACCTCGAACTATTAATAAAGTGGAGGACGGAGCTTGGGTATAAATAAGTAATAGCTAATATTGTTCTATGAGAGGATTGTGTCCCAAAAGTTGTAATTTTTTTGTAATCTTGTATCCCTATAATTGTATGTATAAATGTATATTTATGAAAAAATTGTCAATAAAATAAAGAGCAGTAAAAAATTTATGATTCATTTTCTGCCGTCCATTGTCCTTGTACAGCTCATATTTATTAGGTCATAATATTGCTACTATACTATATTATAATAGGATGCAACCAATATTTTTCTTTTTTACTATTTTACTCATGAAAATAATATTGTAAGGATTGTAAGGATGTGTATACTTAAAATTAGTCTTTCGAGGTTGTATAAATTGTCATTTATTTTTTCTACTTTTTTAAAAAGAATAATTGAAAAGCCCAATTTTTATTTTTGTAAATATAGGTGCTAATAGTTGAATAATTATCAAAATGTTTATAATTTCGAAAAAGTGTAAAAATTGCCAGGAATAATATATCATTACTTACTAAACTATACCATTATATTCAAATACCTGTGAAAAATATCTGCTACCTAAATGACTTTACAGTACACCACTAGTTTAGAATCCCGGGTATGCGCCTGAAACTCATACATAGATGATATTATGTTATGATAAAGAAAATAATGAAATTATACTTTATTTGAATCAATAATACAAATAAATCTTGTAAGTTTTTTAATTATTCCCCAAACATAGGTTACCTAGTTATTTCCTACCACTTTATGACAGAATCATGCTTTTAAAACTAAATAGACTCATTTTAATAAAATTTCATACAAAATTCAAATCGACATGTACAGAAAATAAATAGAATATGAAAGGCTGAACAATAAATTAGAGCATAAATATTATAACGATTGTGTTTATGTATGAAATATTATCCCAATGAGGAACCACATGGTAATTGGGCATAATTTAGGCTGAATCCTACATCCATGTCAGGATTGCTACTACTTGAACAAACTGTAATAGGAATATAACCGCTCGAGGATGTTGTACCATTAACTGTAAAAAATAACACATGCAACATACATTACTTACTCATTCTATGGAGGTAGGACCTTTATAGTTTACATTTCTTTGTATCGGCCAATCTCAATTAACAATGAGATAGTCCGAAAAATGGCAAAATCTATCCCCTTACCGATTAACAATCCATTATTCAATGTGTCCCCGCAAAACTGTTGACCATTGCCTAACAAATAGTCACCAGAACAATCGCTTGGAGCAGATCCTAGAATAAAACAAGATAAAAATCAGTTAACAACGTACGGCTCCTTATCTTCCTATAGTTTCCAAACAAATCATGATTACCAGGAAGCATGAACGTGTTTTCAGTGAGCATTATGCTACAATTTCCAGAACCCAGGGTAAAACAATAAGTGGTACATATGTTACTTATGAATTCTCCTTCACCAGAGTTGTAGTTATAAGACTGAACAACACCTGAAGGATCTTGGAAGTACTGCAACATAAAAAATGTGAATAAAACACTTTTGTCTTAAAACATAAAAGCCACATATAAAAATGTAACAATTTAACAATGCACAATCTGTACTCAGCTAATTGCTAAATTAATGAAGACATTATTGAAGTTTCATGATGTACGGAGCGGGTAAGCATTATATTGCATTATTCATGTTCTTTGTTTATGCAAACAAATGGAGACAGGTTGAAACGTACTTGATTGCAGCCAGAAGGTGCAGCACACGCATCCGTTGCTTTGAATTGTACGATTCGAATCTTCCAAGTCCTAGAGTCGCCTGTGTTGGCAAGGTTTATGCAAAGCTGGATCGGTCCTGCAGTTTGGGATATGTCGAAGTATTCTGCAATTGATTTGTAGGTCACGAAGTAAATTACTGACTCCTTTTAACACAAGTGAAGCCAAACACGCAATACTCAAATCAGTCATTCCACTTTATATTTATTAGCTACCATTACGACAAGATTTCCATCAAAATAATTCTCTCAGGGCTACATGATTTAACGGGAATTTGACACATTTTCTTTAAACACTCACCCATTTGACCCACATTATTCCCACATATGGTTGGGAAGGGAGTAGAAACTCCGTCCATTGTAATCGTGAAAGTGTCATTTGTACAAAGTCCGGCACTGGGACCTAAGAGGTTAAAGTCATCGAATTCCAGATACAGTTCAGTTGCCTGTGGAGTGAACAAATTACATGCATTGCAGTCAATAAAAATCCTGAAAATGGAAAATCAATCCCAATGCAATTTCTAATTATAAACTTTCTTACGCCGGCTAATTTGGCGAGGCTGATGCAGGAGCTCAAAGGTCCTGTTGATGGAGATGGATAACCCGGATTTGTAAAATACGTGTTGTTAATGGAAACGGTAGAACCCCCAGTAACCTGAACTATTGATTAAAGTTAATCATGAATAATGCACAGAAAATTAGAATACTCTTAACGAATCAGATGCAATTTTAAGGTTATACGCTATGAATAGAAAGTTCGTAGATTTCACTCACTGACACAGCAGACTCCAAAATTCCCTGCACAAACTCCGGAAGCTGTTCCGGCCAGGTTGTCACATTCCCTTTGAGTGTAACATATTCCAATATCACCAGAGGAAGCTTGGCAAGGAACGTTGTCAAAGGACACTATGGTAAAAATTCCGCCGGAAGCCACTAACAAACAATTACGAGTATTTTGATGTACTGTCATAATTTTATTTAGAAAACATTGACGAGAATATGTTTGGGGGAAAGTAAGATATTAAGTTTGTAAATATTATTCTGTTTTGTCGTTCTTACTATTGCAACGGAATTGCACAACGGAACAAATTTTCCCACTTGTCATCATCGACATTATATTTTCGAATCATACTTGTAATAATTAATCTTACACAAATAAATAACTTTGCACATAACTTTCCAATACAGTAATGATGCTATACTTAGTTACACATTGCCAATTGATTGATTAATTACAATTTCAAATAGTATTTAGAAAACTTTATAAAGGTTTAGTTTAGTTTTATCCTTTGAGGATACACACTGCATTGTGTCCAGTATTCTTTTTTTTATTATGTACTTCTCGACAACAAATTTATTTCTTTAATTTTAACGCTCACGTTATAATGTGTAGCCATTCTCAGGTTCTTTCCTAATCATATATTATCATTTTTAAATCAATATACTGCATCGCCCATGACAACTGATCATTTGTTGAACTGAGTTCAACACCCCGTTTTCATGATTAGGAAAAGTATAAATGCTGCTATGGAAGAGATATATGGACTATTCATGAAAAACTAAATGCGTCGTTTAGTAGAATCAAATTATGAGTTATACTTCGCTTCGAATTGACATTAAGAATAAAAAGCATTTTTGTCACTATACTGTAGCTAACATACTGTATTATGTGATTACACAATGCTACTAAATTAATTATTGATATTCGACAGAATAACATGACAAAATGCCACAAAAAACTATAAAAATGTTAGAAATAAGATTCTCTTACCAGATCGACGGGCTTCCCTGTAATTTGTCAAATTATTCCGAACTAAAGTCTCATTAGAATTCCCTTGTAGTGGAACGGCGTACCTTCTTGCCACAAAAACACTCTGACATGTCAAAATGTATAGGAATAAAATAAACGAAGTACAAAACTTTTTATTTAGAAAATACGCACTGCCCATTTTAAAGAATGTGATTTGTGTCACTTCAGACAGCACAAAGCTCCTGCGTTAATCTCTGAACTAAAACTGTTGTTGTGACCATGGTTTTTCTGACTGAGATTTTCTTTGGTCTGAATCACCTCATGCATAACGGTAGCCTATAATGAGGAGCCTTCTCATTTATGTGCTAATCTAAATGATGGCGGTAGACGGATATCGACTTTCAATGTTAATTCGAGTCGCATATGTGTCAAACCACAAGATGAACACATTTTAATGAACACGAATAAAAATTCTTGTTGGCTTAGACACATCATCTAGCTCCCATTGTGTTTCAAATGAAAGAGGACGTAACTTGAAAAGGAATTGAAAATATATAACTGCAAATTGAATTATGGAAAGTTGCTCTCAATATGAAAATTTCAACTGAAATCAACACTCCGTTTAACTAAAGACGATTCGCTCACAATAGTACAAACTACAAACACAAAGTTTTAGCATTTTCATTCATGGCTTTCAGTGAAGGTGTGAGAGATGACATGAATTTTGTAAGTGCACAGCTACGACAGCTATTCTAGCTGTACAAGTAGACACAAAGTAAAAAAGTTATTTATAATTGTAAATATGACGTATTCTTAAGACAAACGGGATGTATTTAGGAGTAGAATGCTGGGGCCCGTTACAAGTTACATATTTACGGACCCACTCACCCATAAAAAATCTTAGATACTCGCTTGCTTGATATTTACTACCTAGTATAATATTTATTAGTTTAACACTACTTACAATTAGTTCCTAACACCGAAGACATTTAAACATACTAAGCTCTATATAAGCGGTTTGCTAATATTAGATGGTTTAATATTAACTAATGAAATATAGTTTTCTACTTTATAAAAATTATACTTTTCATACTAAGATCTCTACAAATATTAGTAGCAATATGACGTTATAATAGTATAAATATTTTAAAAACAAGTCAATTAAACTTGGATTGATTTTTATTGTGGCCATATAATAATTAAGTATAAGTTTTATTAAGTAATTTAAAATCATGTAAAGGAAAAAACAGTGTATTTTTTATTAATACAATAAATTTATTCAAAAATACGATGATGGTGATCCTTTTAACGTATATGAAAATACATGAATACTTTACCTTAAATGTTTAAATATCTGTAATAAATTATTAATTAGTAATAAATTATTAAATTAAAATATTATATATAAATAACAAAGAAAGAGAAAACATGACTGATAAAACAATAAGCTGTATATGAATTTACAAATTAAAACACGATACATGTGCTAAGTAGAAAGAGAGTTGTACAACACATCTACAATATTATATATGTAAAGTAAGATAAAACAAAAAATAATGAAAATGAAAATCATAAAAACGAGTGGATTTTTGTGTGTACTTTGGTGTTGTGAACACATCATCGCCAAGCTTTACAAATTAACCAAATAACGTTATATGTAATAACCTTATTAATTTTAATATCTATTTTCTGTACGTAGAAAATCTGAAATACATAGAGCTATTTAATTACGAACTAATGCATAAATGCATGGAAATGTAATCAGTAATCCTTTTTACTATTTTTTAGCATATTTGTAATGGAACTTATTTAGAAAGACATTCAAAATTTCTGTTTCTAGTTCCACGAGAAATGTAAATTAGACAGTTAACTCTGTTCCACTTATACTAGCTTACCGTTATAAATAAGTTAATTACTCTTTAAAAAACAATTAAGCTTGTGAATGATAGCTATTCAAAACAATGCTTCTGTTTCTCATGAACAAAAGAAGGAACAAAGGAGTTTAAGGGGCGCGGTGAGAAATTCTAGAAGTTCTTCCTTCTGCAATGTTTACCTTCTTACTCCAGCCTAAGTGTTAAAGAAGGCGCCACGTTATGATAGTTATTTGATTTGAATGTTATTATTGTGTCTTGAAACCCCAGCCTCTACAAATTTATCATCTCTTTTCACAAATTTGAAACAGGAACGGCAATTATCAAAAATGCTTATCATCACACCACTGTTCTTCGGTGATATTTGGAAATATAAATAAACTGAATATCAGTTGTCGCAGTTGAGTGGATTTTTTATGTCCACAGCTGAGTATTGACAAAATATCAAATTGGAGGAAGTAAAACAGGTAACCTGAAATTTTATCAATAGTTGTTGTAGTTGTAAGAAATAATTGCATGCACAGTCAGTAGGTTGCTAGTTGAAAAGACAATCGTTTAGTTTGAAGTTAATATAAAATATAAACTACCCAATTTGCATCAATTCACATAGTTCTATTATTACTTTACCATCCTTTAATTTATCGATTATTACACGCTACTAACTACTACAGTACTCCAATCAGTGAACAAGTGACAAGCAAGTTTATTCATTAATTAGAGAACGAATATTTTTATTAGTTTCAACTGTAAGCTGAAGTCATTTTTAATGAGACGTATATCAAACATCAAATGTGTGATTGTCATTTTCAATGTGATATCATTTTTAGGTTTTCAATTCGGGATTAATGGGTTCAAGTTTATTTTCTTTTCTTCTGGCAGAGTAAAAATTTAATGTGGGATTAGGTATATAACGATTGACACCACTGTAAATTGTAGTTTCATTTTATATCGCATAACCGAATATAAAAATGCAAATGTCCGTAATCAAATTGGGTGGTGGTCTGAATGTGGTGGTGAAAGATATTTATGATGGCTTGCTGCTATGTATGACCATAATTGGATAAAGTGTCCGTGTTTGCTATCCGGGGGATGACATACATGGGTTTTGTCTAAAGTATAAGGAAAATCCTCCGCCAACGTCTATTTCATTTGTCCGCACGGAAATCATAAATGGTCCATTACTTATATCTGTAATTAAATTGTAACTTTGATCAATTACATAAGACATGCATTTTCATTATTTTTCAATTATTTTCTAAACTTAACCTTATTATTAGATAGAATTAGAAAGCACATTAAATACGTGTGGATTTACAAAAGTTTAGCGATTGGTAAAAATGTAAAAATGTGAATTTAAGTAAGCAAAATTATAATGACATGCAATAATTTTGCATCCCGTTATATTTTTAAGTATGTACATAAACATCTAATTAGTTATTCTAAAATTGTCTCTATATTCATCCGGCAGCCAGTAATTTATAAAAACCATGTGTCATTTTAAATAATACGCCTAATATTAGACTCTAACTGTCGTTAGCATTGTTATATGAAAGGTTCGACATTAAAACCTACTGTTGCATATCCTACAATAATGGGTTGCTTTAAAACAATGAGTATATAAAATGAAATAGTGCTTCACCTCAACTTTTATAAAAACTAAGCATAATTTAAATCATTATTGTTCAGGGTCGATCTTGTCTTACAAAAATGTAGCTGTTAAAATATGATGTTTTATAGAAGAATCAAAAATAGCTTGATGTAAAAACTGTAATGTTAAAATGTTATACCCTTCTTATTAGCAGTTTATAATAACTTCTGTATAAATTCAAATAATTATCACTTACAGACTATTTCTTGCAAAAATGGTAACCAAATTAATGATTCCACCCAGCCACAGTCAATTTTAATGGGTTAATGGCACAAATTTTCCATGTGGTTATATTATATTCTATATTTATGAAAAATCGTAGAAAGAAACAACATTCCCCAAAACTAACACTACGTGAAAAGTGATATGGAATGACTGAACAAAAAATGTACTATTCATAGAGCCTTTTCATGTTTTTCTATATATACTTGCACAGGTATTTAGTAGTCTAGAGTCTAGTCATGCTACGTGCAAATTACATACCAATTTATAATTTGATCATGGACAATACGAAACGAAAGCTGAGAAAGTTTGTATTTGTGCATGGAATGGACTGTATATTGTATAAAAACATACACAGGATAATGTTATTTAGGCTGACTTGATGAATGAGCTTGGCGGTTATTCAGTTAATCAAGCTTAACTAGAATATTCAGAAGTCTAATTAACTGCATATCATACACTGTTCAGTGTTCTGGGAAAGTTTGCCGTCGTTGGAAAAACAAGTTGACCAAATGCTAAAAAGCTATTACAATAAATCGCTTGGAAAGGCTTGTAGGCTAGAGCCGTATATATAAATAAATACCTACGTATAAATTTACCTGTAACGGGAGCGTCCTCGACATAAGTGATTCCAGTCGTTGCATCATTAAACCGCTCTCCACAGAGGCGATTGCCATTGACGATTATGTAGTCGTAAGGACAGTCTCGGAACCCAACACCTGCCTGTCCACTTGGAAGTACTAAATTCCCTTGCTCTATAGAAAATGTCAAAGGATTATCCACCAAGTTGTCATAGTCGTAATGTAATATGTATGCAGGATATAAAACATATTTTATTATCTGCGAGTATTCTATTGTACAAGCTACGCAAGCTACAACACGATTTCTAACTACTGCTTTGCAGAAAAATAAGACTGAGAAAATATAAAAATGTTAAAATCTTATTATTATATATTTGGTGGTGTGATCTGGTAGTCAAGCATCAAGCTTTGGAATGTAATATAAAATCATTATTCATTCTTCATTCCTATACGTAATTTTCACTCGTCTTACCATTAGCGTTTACGATTTGAAATGCGTAGTATTGGTTGTCTGGTCCAGTGTTGCTGAATGTTATGCTGCAAAATCCAGCTTCTTTACGAATGCATATGGCATAGTTAAGGTTGTTCTGCAATTTAAAAAAGGCGTTTACATCACCGCATACTACATTGTCACAGGTATATGTTTACAAACTGCAACAGCAGGAATACTTTGTGTCTTTCCTTGTATTCATTTACTCATTACAGCAAATCCTTTGCTGAACCTGGGCAGCATCCACTACAAGAGACATGTTTCTCATCCAAATACAAGGCTATCATTTACTCAGCTTTTGTATCTGTGCCAGCTCCCCACTACACTGTGGCTGTGGCATTACTTATTTCTAGTATAATTTACTCACGGCCGAACCTTATACGACCAATACCACTGAATCTTCTTCTATAATATAGTGGGTATAAAGAAACCAACATCTGCATAAATATTGTCTAAGAGTTAAATTTCTGTACTGACAAATAAATATGGAAACAGTAGGTACTTATGAGTTACAACTTTTTCAAATACACGCACCACAACAATTTTTTTGATGTAATATTTTACAATGCTGTAATTTTCCATTTACAATGTTTTAGCTGTCCAATAATTAGAACACACACTATATTTTAACCCGTTTCCATTTTTTCAGAATTATGGATATTGAATATTTCTGAATATTATTATTATGTACCTAATTTAAAGTGTCAATGCAAAAACAAACGTTGAGGCAATTAAATAAACTTTTTTGAGAAAAAAGTAGATAAAAGTTTGCAGACGTTTAGTCCGCGTACCTGTGGCTCCGGCACCAGTAGTAAGTCTCAAAACGTGCGCAGTTGTGTAATATCTTTTATGGGTGTCGATCTTAGGTAGGTCGTGTCTGACTGACTAGTATTGCTTCCTAATGCTTAAAAGTGCCTTTTTAAACTAAACTGTTTAGGTAGACTCTCCAATCTACTTTTATTTCATTCTGGATAGTCAGAATTCACGTACGCATAGTTTTGTGCGTCTGTTCAAAAATGAAACTAGGGTTTTACTTTTATACATACACCCACATTTCATAGTAATTATTTGGTTTATCTAAGAGAACATTTAGTTACTGTACCTAATCGAGATTTGCGTGTTGCGATAAATTTTCTGCAATGTATTAGAAGTAAAAGTGGCTTGGCTTACAAGTTAACATTGGTTACCTCAGATTACACCTTGTTCTTGTACAGCCTATGCTACCTGTTAAACTTGTAGCCATTATAGTTGTTGTTCTTGTTCTATCAACTATTAATTATTTCAACGAACATCAGCTTTTTGCTAAGTAGGTACTCATGAATTCATACAGATGATCGATGGGGCTAAGTACTGGGGCGGTACTAACAGGAGGAGTTACAACAATTATTAACCCTTATAAACTCCCGACAAATAATGACACACTAAAGTTAAATTCTTCTAAATTTAGCCTACTACCTACTTAGAAAAAAACAAAAGTATACATGGACGAGTAAGGTAATATTATTTGCTTAAAATGGAAACCCAAAAGAATGCACTGTTTCAGCTTACACAGTATTTAAGTATGTTGTTATTCCGCTCCCGTTTCAAAGTTATAAATATTTTTCTAACGTAAATTAGTTTTTTAAACAATTAGTTTTTATTTGAAGCATTATCAACGTGAAATCCAGTACAAAGATTTACAATAGTACTAGATGTAATCGTGTGTCATACATCTTGGTTGATAAAAATAGTAGGTGGTCAGAAGGGTTACAAATTCTGTGTTAGTTTTCGCATACCTATTTATATATAAGGTAGAAAAGCATATCGCCGCTGTTATGGCAAAAGGAGTCAAATGAACTTTTGGCGGTTGGTATTTGCATTTGGTTTTGCAGTAAAACGCCAACCGCCAACAATTCATTTGACTCCTTTTGCCATAACAGCGGCGATATGGTAGATTGTTTTATTATTACCCTATTCTTTCTAACTCTCATACTAACTTTGTATATAAGTTCATCGATCATAATATGACGACAGTGTGAAATCCAAATCACATGTAGAAATACAAGTTAACATAAATTCGTACACAACCACGACTAAAAGTGACAGATGACGGATGGGAATAAACTGTTACACCTTTGACTGCCGTGACAATGAGTAACTTGTAGGTAATTACTTGTTCGTTGCATGTAATTCTAAACATACCTGTACATCGTGCCTATCCTTTACACAGACTTCAATCTTTGAATATAGTGTGAGTTATAATATATGTACCTACTAAAATGTTAACCTAGCAATGTAAGAGCATAAAGTATACGAAGTGAAAAAATTAATGTACTCATCCTTAAACGTCAGCATCACCATAATGATTCATTATGGTTCACGGACAGGAAATTATTCATGTACATATTTTTTGCCATTGCAAAAATGTACTAATATGTATGGCAATTAGTTTGCAAAGAAATCAAATTGTTCTTCATACACATAAACGTTAAATGCTATGCAAAATATGCAGACGAAACAAGTCGTTTAGAATTCTGAGTACCTAAACACTCCACCTTGCCATGGTTTTCCACACATGATTACGTAGGTGCTCAGCTCTTGCTCACACTCACATTCAGTTGTCTTGAGTACACTAGCTGTAGCTACATGGTAAGAAGTAAGAAAAGCAGATTTGAATGGTTAGACTCACGAGATATTGTGGAGATGTTTCTGAGATGTAATTGAAGCTGCGAACCGTTCCCATCACCCCTGTGTGATATTGGAGACAATGTGACGGAGCACCGCTGGGCTGAATTGTTTCGTACTGAGTAATCCTGATGCTCCATCGGCGGGGCCCTTCGCCCGTTGTCATGATGGATAATTGAATCCCATTTGAGGGTCCGTCCGTCTCCACATAAACTATCGGTTACAAAATACAATGCATAAAATCACCTTTCGTCTTACGTGAAATATTCCTTGTCGCACATCAACATCCATAACGGGATGACGTGAAAATATCTTTAGTTATATTTATAATATTTTTCACGTCATGTCCCATCTTTCTAACTTATCGCCCTGCAACTCAGGGTTCGTGTATGTATTTTCATACAGCATGACTGACGATAACAATGTGTGTATTTAATTTTTTTTATTACGACACTCCATTTGCGCCTACTTCATCGACACATAGCTCTTTGTAATTTTGGTTCTGAATCAACATTATATTTGTGGTTTTCAATGAACAGCTCATTATTTTCAAAATTTACTTAGTAATAGCTCATTTGATGATCGACATCGATTCTTGTGTATTGTGTACACCCACACTATGTGAATTTTCATACCCTATATGAAGCACCTTAAATTGTTTGCTCTATTTTTGACTTAGTTTTACACGTTAGTTTCTCATCGTACTTAGTAGAAATAGGGTTTCATTTAAAAAATTCAATAGAAAATTTAATTACTGTGACTTCCGGTATTTTGGCCGCAAAGAATTGGGATGATGTTATTGGTATTCTGTGCCGATACGACGAAACGGTCAGTGTCACAATTCCCAGCGTTCGGTGGCTGTAACTGTAAAATGGTTTTTTGGGTTAGTAGTATCTTAAGCCTGTCCAGTACCCCTTAGGTGTTATTCTTCCTTACAAGTCAGTAGAGTTCAAGTTGGCAATGAATATTATTGAAATTAACCTTATTTCTACATGTTAATTATAATTATATGACACAAATCTTTGCTTGTCAGTTTACAAATCTATTAAAATTAGAAGTCCACTTGCATGAAAATCATTTAACAGGTAGGGGATTTTCATTGATTCTTTACTACACTACTGGCACATAATCTTGTTATTAGCAATACTTTGGACGTTTGCTTCGTCACTACTGACGTTGAACTTATTACTGTATGGCGTATTCAAATGACCTGTTTGAAATTGCTAATTTGACATATAAATCAGCATTTTATGTTAATTAAAAATATCCCAGTAATTTTTGCATGCATTTTTTCTTGGCTCTAGCAGCAGAAATTTTGCGTAGCAACTACAGTTATTTTGTCCCAGACAATGGTCCTCAAAAGGAATAGTACGTGAACCTACCCGAAATAATTAAGATTTCATACTTACCGTAAACATATGAAAATCTAATCTCATCTGTCGAATGCTTGGAGATGCTTTGTTTATTCGAAGATTGCATGTTGTTACACCCTTAGTGAACGTCATTGCATTGTCAATGAAGTAAGTTCCATTTCGACTTGTTGTATCTCCGCACTTGTTTAGAACTGTAAAGATGGCAATTACCCCCCAAAAAATATTCATATTATTCTATATTTATTTTCAAAATATATTATATGGCATTTTATGGCAGGGATTCGAAATACATATTAGTGCTACAGAAGAATGCACAAAAAATCTTCTTTTCTCTTCTAATCCCATTTTTAATATCTGAACTCAGCTATTCTATGTTTTATTTTATTGTTATACAATATTTGAAAATTTAGCATTACTCGTGCATACAAAATATTATATTGTTTACAATAGGACAATGAAGATTTTCCGTGCATATTGTTGTATTAACTATGTAACATTAAGTGAATCTATCACCAGTCACCACAAAGTGTAGTGTAGTGACGTGGCATGGCAGGCACAAGCAATGCTGTAATATTTAAAAATTATGTGAAGTGTACAGCAGGACAGGACATACTGAATAATTGTAAACGAGCAAACTTTAAAGATTACGTAAGAGATATCTAAATGCACATACACACACAACAGACGCCAAAACCTTGGGCACAGGGTGCAGCCGCCGTGCCACCCATGGTGTTACATTCCTGACTCTGATAACACGTTCCATTTTGACCGGATGGAGCAAAGCATTGCGAGTTTCGAATTTTAACACTAGAGAACATCTTCATAACTAAAAATTAAAAATGTGATTTAAAGGACAGGTCATAATAACAACAATCTTCATACTTGCATAGGTATATACAATCAAAATTATCCTCATTCATTAAATCGTATTAATTATGAGCATCTTTTAGTAGGCCATTACATATATCTGTCATGAGTACTGACGTTGTGCAAACAATTTATCAGAGATATTGTAATGTAGTATTTATTTCATAATAATTATTGCTTACATTTGCTGAAATTGTTTTCATAGGTTATGGTTGGCATTTGCGGTGGTTTGATAGTCGGTATGAATTCGTGGTTAGGTATAATGTCAATAGCACTGATTCCTGTTTTACGATCAACTGCAAAACGAGTCCACAGCCAGTCTGGAAATATTAATCTCCTTGCTAGTTGACCAAGAGTCACAGTTTGTACCGGAAGTTTAGAACTGTTTGTATACTGTTTATTGATAGGAAGCCTTTTACGGTTGATACGAGACGTTTTTCCATCGTTGTAGTCATTGTAAAGGTCATGAATCTTCAACATTTTTTTATTTATTTTGTCTGGATTCACTTCCGCAGATGTTACATTGTCATTCTCAACCGACGTGTCAAAATCTGTTGACATGGAATCTAAATTCCCTTCTTCGGTTGAATGATCCATAACGTCAGGTTCCATCTCAGTAACTTTTTCCATGGGCTGTCTCCACAACACAGTCCCATTATTCAAACGAACTGGGGGTTTTTCTTTGGAAAATTGCTTGATCTTAACAAAATCCTTAAGATTTTCCTTACTACTACTACCAACATTTCGTGGTGGTATAATATTGGCACAAGCTGTCGCATTTTCTGAACAAATATTGGTGAGCTTTGTGTACGATGTTTGATTCATAAAGGCCTTGATGGAAATGGTATGTCGCTTCTCGTGTTCACGACGTCTTACGTTTGGCAAATAAGATTCGCTTTCGTTATTTTGATATGAAATTTTCTTTTTTGTGGCTTTCTTCCCAGACCAACAAGGTCCAGAATGCATAATCACCAAAACTATTAACACTAACACTGAACACAGCTTTGCGTTAGGAGTCGCCATTAATTAATTTATTATATCTTTCGATAAGGCTGATAATATCCTTCAGGAGCGAAAACTAAAACTATGCCGAACGGAAAGTTCAAACCGAACTGGGTGCATGTCAATATTGAAATGATTGCCAACTCGTTACAAACTTTCCAACTTCTTTATTGAATAAAGTATCACAGTGTGTTTTAAAGAGAAATTGCGTAAACAGAATCTTTTTATTTAAACTGGACTAAAGCCAACCACATTCAAAGAAATGCGAAATTTAACTAAACACCATATTCAAATGTGAGTATTACCAGTCGGACTGTACTACAAGAGAAGCTGCACAAGAAGAAAATCCTTAAATGGATGGAAGGGTCTGAATAAAACAAATAGGTTAACTCATTGAGACCTTTAACAAAAGCTACCCAGCGTACTTCTTCTGATTTCAAGGGTTTTCATTTTTCAAGAGCACTCACCGAAAATTTGCTCATCATGTAACAAATACAAATCTAACACTATTGCATACAATTGTAGCAGCTTGTTGGTGTACACGAGGAAGTACCTACTTATTTAATTGTCATTACATTGTGAATCTTGTACACAACATTAGTAAGTACATATACACATCTCACAGTTGAAATGAAATACAAACACAACAACTTGCGTTTGTTGTTCTATTTTTCTCTATACCCCAATACACTGTAAATTTCATCAGTGTAAAGCCATTCCAATGTAAAATAAATAAAACGTCTTGTACCTTATTCCTAGTCTACAACAATAGTTTCGTACAGGTATATTCTACACAAAGTGCTCTGTGTAATATGATTGGGATATAAAAGGTTCATCTAAGTAGACGAATACATAGAATATTGCGAACAATTTATAAATATACATACAAAGTGTATATGACAACAAATACTCTTCTCAAATAACATATATGTATGTTTTATTTCTCAAATAAATGCTCATAAAGATGTACTTGTTGTATTTAGGCATATATTCAGTAAAAGCGTAGTATGGTGGTCGCACTAGTGTGTTGCATTATTTATTGTCTTAAAGCGCATACATATACATGCATCGGCATATATACGATTTAAAAGTGTAATTGATCATAATGTTAGTTCAGGTCTACGGTCTACACATATAACACAGGAAACGCTGAAGAAATTTGGGTTGTGGATGTGGCTGGTTACAAGTTGCAATTCGTAGTTCAAAATGAAACCTGTGAACACAAAAGGTTAGCGGTACTAATAGGTGTGTGTTCTACTGTGCTCTTCATGTGGATAGAAATTCATGCTTGATGTACTTAAGAGTCGCATCAGACTTACAATCAAATTGTGTTATAGTAAATTATTGTCTTTAGTTAGTGTTTGGCAGTGTTATTGTTAGCAAATGATTCGAGATTGTTGTAAACTGGTGGTAGGGTATGAATGTGTTTCTTTTTATTTACTTGCGCTCCACTCCAACTCATACAGTGATATAACGAATATGTGATTCGGCCTTTTCACATTTTTGCACATCCTCAGTTCATTGTGACGGGATACACCAGATGCCACAATTATGCTACAATAAAATGATACAAATAAAATCGTACCAGTAACCTAAATTTCACTTATTACCATTTGCTTGTTGAAATGAAATATTTGTCCGTGCTTTGCACTTGAAAAGAAACAACCTAAAAACTTTACTTGTACTACATATATAGCACTGCCATACACCATACTCTATGTGTGGGGGACAAATAAAAACATTTTCTTTTTCGCCCTTCTTCTTGTTTGTTTTGTCGCCTTTCTTATTGTAGAATAATATCCTATATAGTTGTAAAGTCAAGAAAGGATTTGTGCAACAATATATGTATTTGATTCGTTGAATTTGCAAAAGTTGTCTTGTTGATTCCATACAATGGTAGTTTAATTATCTTTAATTGCTAACCATATTCATTTATTCGTCACATTTAGAAATTAAGTTTTCAAACTTTCTCAAAAACTCCAAATGTTTAATCGGCTGCATCTGATTTCTAATTAGTACTGGATAAGTAGATAAAATGTTATTTCTGTACTTAATCACACTTGAATGTGTTAAAATGTCACTAAGCATGGAATGTATATAATGTAAATAATGCTTTCATGGTGTTTCTCGATGTCTGAATTGTTTATGTAGACGCTTTGCAGTTTATAAATTTTAACAACTTCCATTTTGTGCTTACATTATATGATTTATATATAAGTTTCCCACTACAGACAGGCGTACCTAGATATGAAGTTAGATTTAGGTTAATGTGTGGCAAAATAAATAAGAAAACAAGACTTAGGTACGTTGGATTAAATTCAAGTTAACATTCATTTCTGTAAGTAGTGTGTGTGTAACTTAATTGCACACTATTTTCATTCGAAGGTATAGGTTGAGACTTGAGACAGTTGAGTGTGAGTCATTGAGTCTCGCCAAACAGAAACCGTATTAGGCCACCTCACACTCACAGAAGCAGTGTTTTTCGTTGCACGAAACCAAGCTGGTGAATCAATGAATCTCTTCGTTCTTATTTTTAGTTTGTGTACGTAACGTACTCGATGAATACTAATTACTGTACTTAGTTTGACAGACTAATAGTGTAGTATTAAATATGTATTTGCAAAGGGTTGTAGGCAAAATAGAGATATAATCAGGTCAAATGAAATATTAAAATTGTTGCCCATTCATTTTGCTTTGCAACGTTTTTAGTTGTTGTGTATGAATTGTAATATGTGAACGATGAATTTGAATAATGTGCAGTGCATTATGAATGTATTCAGACTAATAGCATTCCATAACTAACAGAGAGAAGTGATGGCAATAATAAATTACTGATATTTTCTGCTCTGAATTTTATTCACAGGTCTCAAAATGGGTTCAGATCAAAGCTCACAGCATGGTCATCTGAAGAGAGGAGGAAAGAATCCGAAAAGGTCACAGTCAGCCGGAAACGAGAGTGAAGCAGTACATCGAGGTGATAAACTATTGGGAAATACGTCACCTAGACCCAGTATTTGCTCAGATTCGGATATTCCCTACATTTCCTATGCTACTACGCGTCCAATAAGTGAAGGTTGGTTTTAGTGATATTACTTTTCTCCAAGGATTTTACTCGTATTTTATTTTTGCACACATATTGGCTCCAATCAATATTGTGTAGATAAAGTCTTAGTAGGTTACACAGTACATACCTGCTACATTTTGTGCTTTTGATTCTGTTCTTGATATTTATGAGTAATAAACCTTTTTGCAGATCCCCCTGAGAGAAAATCGAAATGGTTGGAGAAAGCGAAAACTCGGGATAAACATATAAATCGGGAAAAACGCGATAACAAATCTAAAAGTGCTGGAAGTATCGTGGTTGTCAAGGCTGCATCAGAAGCACCTACTCTTGAAAAAGATCCTCTATATCGTAGATTACTGGTGAGATTAAATTATTTATATTTACACACAGAACATAAATATCACTGACTTATGAAATTTATTTGTTGAAGTCCCAAGTTTAGATTTAAATAGGTGAATTGAAGGTGTACAAGATTTTAAGTAATTTACCGAAGTAATTAGTACACGAGAGATTGATGCTTAATTTTTTAAAGTTTTGTCATTGATTATTTTTTCAGGAGATTCCACCGTTCTCTCCAATTATTCGTGGCAGCTTGAAAATACCTTGGACCAAAGACTCTGAAATATCTGAGAAAATCGATGTAAATTCTTTAGTGCACATTGCCCTAATGTACGAAGACCGTTTGAGAAAGCATGCATTGGCTGTAGAAGCTGAGCAAAATCGGTTGACTGCCAGTGTGAGCGAAGTGGATGAAATGATTGCAGCTATAATGAAATCTGTTCTGGAGAGGCAGAAGAAGTTTGCAAAAAGTGCAGAAAAGCTTAACAAAATATCAGAATTATCACACAGCTTATCCAAGTGCCACTGCATTTTGAACGAAACACTGGAATCGATTGAAGTTCTAAACAATTTTCTTCCCCCAGAAGAAAGACTAGAGCCTTTCGTATGGACCACCGGTTGATAATTGCTTCAACGGTCTCGTAAACCCTGACCTGTGTTTATCGTAATTGCGATCTCGTATGAAAGATTATACCTACATACATGCCAAATAGTATTTTGAATGCACGAAATACGTCGAACTATTGTACCACTATGATATTATATCACCAAACACTTAATGCCATTAGCTCATTTATCAGGTCAAGTTGGTTTAGTAAAGCCCCGCAGTTTATTTCATATTGTGTACTTTAATGCTGTGGTTCCATTTTAAGTTTTTAATTTATACGATGCATATCTGTGATAGCATACATTATATCCTAACTTACAGTTAACCTATTTTTGTTTATTTATTGTTCAAAGTTATTTTTTACATGTATAATTGAAGCGTATAATCGACGTTATTAATAAAAGAAGTATGATTTTTACTGTTTAATATGATGAAACTGAGTCAGGGTTCATTCCCTGTATAGTAATTAGTAAAACACTCCTTAGCTGAAATAAAAAATCTGAATAACAAACCGAAAAACATTTTACACATAATGATTACATATCATAAATATGCATTCATTTGGGCACAATATAACTAACAAATTACATAATATTATGGTACAACAAATTCACACAGGGTTCAAAGTAGGTAAATTGCATTAATCTTACCACTACGAACAATGCAGTTCATTTGTAATGTAGCTCAAATCAGTATAGTGTATAACTAATAATTCATCGGGGAAGGCTCTTTTACATTTACAAGTAAAGCACAAAGTGGAGCTGAATTGTTTTTTATTGTATACCTGCTTGAAAATGTAGGATTTTTGTCAAGGATTTACATTGTATAAATATGCATTCGCCAAAGAGTTCTTTTGAAGAGGGCAAGTGTTTCTGATTGCCGTGTGTGATTTATTAGAGGTGTACTTCACTGTAGTCATTCAGCATTGTAAGTTGTAGGTAGTCTCTTCTTCTGTAATATTAAAGTAGAACTCACAAAGATTAATCTTGTGTGGGTCATACAATATTGCTTCTTATTCTTATACTTATACATAATAACACAGAGGCTGTCAAGTCGTTGACTTTATATTAGTATAATCTTTGAGACAACAACAACATGCAAACTCTCCATTTCCTCCACCTTTGAAATGCGAAGTATCGATTTGGGTTTGAGTATTAGGACGGCCAAGCGGAAGTCGCTGATAGTTGTAGCACCTCTAGGTATAAGCAGTTAATATTGTTACGTTATTACACCTTGCCTTTATCACCTATATTATTATACACTGAATATACCTACCAGCTACAATATAATAATCTAAGAATGCTTGCCAATAACTCACAAAAGTACCTACTGTGTCAGTAGTTCATTGTTCAGCCAAAGAGTAATCTCAGTTAGTTTAACTAGGTAGCAATATGTATGTTTATATAAGTAGGTGAGTGTGTTGGAGCTGTGATTTCAAAAGCCATTGTACACACAAGGTTGTATAAAATATGAATATTTGTGTGTTCATTTCATACCACCAAATAATGTGTGAATGAAATGTTCTAAGGAAAGGAAGCCAAGGAATTTAGGTAGCTCTGCTGTACCCATAGGTACTATATATATAAACACCAATAATTAATGCAAGCGACTCTTCAGACTTTCCACTTTCCCCAATGTGTATTCCTTTCTTCTGTGTAGCTAAGCTACACTACCATTTCTCTTTTGTTCTCCCGTTTGCCTTTCTACGGGATCATTGTGCGATATGGAATGAAGAGAATAAATATTAGTACTGAGCCTTGTATCGTTGTATCTAGCTTTTATACACAAGCATACATTTTTACACCTACATCACACCCTATGCCAAGAGGGGTTTTAATCGCAGTAACGAACTGGAAAACTTCTTGCGACTTTAAATACATAATATCGTGCATTCGTAACGACCTACTTATCAAACGCTGTAAAAAATAACACTCAACAATTTTAAACACGAGTTAAAGTAAATCCCAATGACCTCATATGCCTAATAAAATAAAAAACGGGAGTTTTTATGCAATTCTTATCCGAATTACCCTATTTTTTGTTGTTAATGGTTTCATTGAAACTGTCTTTGTATTTCGCCATAAAAACTTGCAACTAAATTATCGTTTCTCTTGCGACTAAATTATCGTTTCTGAGTTGGATTTGTATTAAAATACATTTGAGGTTATGAAAATCTTAGATTATGGGCCATGCATTATTACTTTGGACCCTATAATGGTGACACCGTTGAAAGAGTTGTGATTGGAGAAGTACTAAGTTGCATGTGCGCTGTGATTCATTGGCTCAATATATCGTAATAAACAGCTACTGTACGTGAACTGTATTTTCATAGCTACTTAAGAACTATATGTCGTAGTACTTTCTCTGGTTACGTTTTGACTGGATTAAGATTACGTAGTGTTAATTTCAAGGTGGAATACGGGTAGGGGCTAGTTAGAAAGGAGGTGAGAGGAATGAGTAGGTTGACGTCAGAGAGTCACAATATGTACAAAGTGGAAAGTAACGCACAGGTCCAAGGAGAAACAGAAACCGTTCTTTTGATGAAGTTGTATTGTTCGGAAGGAATACAAGTACTGTGATTTCTCGGAGGTGGATGTTAGTGTTCATTGGAAAGGGCTGGTGACGACAACTGAAACAAGACAAATTAGGCGGAAGAAAGCTTAGACATCAAGCGGTACATAAATATAAATAGTAAGCAAAAGGCGTGTGCCAGGGCTGAGTGATTAAGCATAGTGTGAAAAAGTTAGCATCATTATCCTCAACAACAAACAATTGCCAGTACTTGACCCTGCTGTAAAGGCAGGTTTGTATTGTTTTAGTATCTGTGTACTGTGTGCGGTAAAGGCGGAAGAAGAAAAGAGAGAAAAGTTCTAAGTGGATTTGAGACAGTGAAAAGCGACGTGAAAGAGAATAGGTTGGTGGGTGAGTGATTTGCATGTGTTTGAGCTAAGTGAGTAAAGAGCGCCGAGATTTTGTGTGTGAGTCTGCTAATTAGTAAATAAGTGACTAATAATTATCATTGTGTAAATTCTTGGGCACTAAAGAGCAGTTATAAAAGTAATAATACACAGAGAATAATTACATAGGTGGACTCGCATCATCGTAAATTGTAGTAATTGTGAGTTGAAAATGATGCACCATCACACGCGTTATGATGACTTGGATCATCTGAAGGCAGAGCTGGAGCAGGAGAAGCGATACAGGTCTGATCCCGTGTATGTGCCTGCATTTCATTTACATTTTACTACTATCCAACTATTTTTCTAATCTGTCTGTGTGTATTCTATCTCTCTGACTCTCTTCTTATGGCTCTTCTGTGGCTGTTGTGTGCTTAGAGATGTGTGTACTGCTCCTTCCTCCTAAAAGTATACCATGTACAATGTACATACTACATACCCTTATCATACCTCATTTCATACGTCTCACCTTCATATTCTTCGTCTTTCGTAGCTAAAATACCCCAAGTAGGTACTGTAGTCACTTTGCCTACTTTACTTACCACCACATCACCACACCACACCACACCACCACACTCTACCATCTACCTTTACATTGCCTCTCTGTAGGTATGCCTGCAAGACGATAAAGTATAGATTCTCAATCTAGATAATTTACTAGGTATAACTATGGGATTTGATGGCTGGAATGAGAATGGGAGGATGAGGGAGGAGTCTTCCACATCATCTTATTCTTCACTAAAGCTATCCTACTCTTATTTTCCCATTCTTATATAAGAACCTTTTTATTGCCCATTATACTAAATACATCTACATAACATACCATAAGACTAGTCTTCTTCAACCTCCTCTTCGTTTTTTGCTTAGCTTTGGCTTCCTCTCTCTGTCTCTCTCTGTCTCTCTACTACACACATCCAGTCCAGTCCTTCTTCATTCTCTTTGTATGTAATGTGTATCCAGTCTATATACACCTATGTACTCATCTCATGCAAACCATTCTCTATGCACATACTTCTTACTTGCTTTCGTTTCTTATTCCTATCTCATCGCCACTACTACTCCTTTACTCGTACTCTGTCTTTCTAGATGATAATGTGTACAGCTTTGCTTATATACATAATATATACATATTAAATGTAGAACTAACTTGCTCACAGAGCATTGTAGGGTTGTCCGAGCACACAAACAACAAAATCAAACAAATACCCACACCACACCACACACTAACTACATACAGACACTGTCCGGTTCTATTGTTCTTGTTCATCCTGTAGTGAGTGTAATAAAGTTCATGTTCTTGTATTTGTACTACTAACTATGTAATAGCAGTACATGCAGAATCACTATATACATCTCAAGTCACTCCTCTATTAGGTACTTCTTTTTCTCTTGTGGGATACACAGCTTGTAGAATGGAACAAGTAGTCAGTCAGTCTTCACAGTCACATAGAAATTCTAATGAAATGACTTGCTCTTCGACGATTTGTAGTTGTAATGTAACTCAGACTTAAAGCACACACTATTTATTTACGCTTCACATATTACCACAACCATTTACTCGTATAGGGTATACTGCTTCGTATGTAATGTTGCATTTCCGAAGAATGTAACTTGTGTTGGGTGTAAGTACAAGTATATACAATAATATACATCGTTCATGTACTACACTTGGACTGAGTATATAATATGCCAGATTGCATACTGACTGTATGGAGTATTATATAAGTAATGTACTGGAGAAGAAAATCTACAATTGTATAATAGGGATACTTGTATTATATTAGACTATGTGATCTTGTGTATCGCATACTTGGTATAAAAGCGTAGGAAAGCATAGGTAGGTATGTTACTGAGCTAGTACTCATTTTCGGCCCAAATCTATGACTTCACTAATTGACATTTTCATACAACAAACGTTCCTTTGTCCCTGTTGCCGACTTGTTTTACACGCTATTTTTTACATTTTTAATGACATAGTGGCAAAGGGGCTGGCAGAAAGGCAAGCAGGGTGAAAAGTTTAATGACTTGCTAATTTGTAGCTGGATAGGGGCAACTGGATAAACCATCAAAACATTTATTATTCCAGATACATGCACTTCACACAGAGACAGTTCAACTTTGTTACTTTTTTAGTTTCGTCTCATCATCAACCACTCAATGAATTCTATTCTTTATTCAAAATATTGATTTTATTCTTCGCCAGACGTCCACCGTCCTTCTATTCTTCAATGATTTATAACAATATTATTGCGGAGAACTACAAATTTCTTCATGTTCACTAAATTCTTATGCTTTTATTCAAATAGTGTCTCAAGTTGACTAATTATCGTATTTTTTATTTAAGTGTAACCGAGTTGATATCAACGTAAATTTTCTGTTCATTTCATTTCATACAAAGACTCAATTATCTCAGTATGGAAATTTACTTTACAAAAAGTTGTAGTTCATCCTATTTTCATAAATATTACATTCCTAGTTTATCTTCTATTGATTTTCAAATTTCTAATCATCATCATTGTTCCGTTAACGTGCAGCAATTTAAATGTTTTAATATAGGTAAATGTACAGTTGCGGTAAATGTCTCCGTGTTTTATTTACGTATATCAAAAGATACCTTGCAAAACGGAATTTACTGTGAGAGGCAGGTAATTGCATGAGGAATCAATTGTCGGTTTTATTCTCTCAAAGGGTAATATACCATTGCAAAATGGGTGCAAAGAAGTATTGGAATGACTTCATCCGGCTACTGAAGAGTTCGGAATCGGCATTCCATTCTACATCTGTCTACATGCCCATCATGTGTGAGAAAAAACCGATTGATGAATTTCCCACTTATTATGGATTAGCGTATAGGCAAATGCAGATTCCGAATTGTACTGTAGCCTATAAATATACTGAAATAATGAGGTTTTCTTTATTTATTATACCATATCTAAATTTGAAAAGGTTCTGGAATTAGAAGTATGGAATTAGTAAAATGACTACAAACGTTTTAAGAAAATAGGTTAAACGGTACATGCGCCAAATTATAACTTGCTTGTTCAAGAGTCATGAAGTAATTCACCGATTGACCTCATATTCGAAATTGACCTTTTGAATAGGTATGCCAAGTTTGGGCAAAATACATTAGTCGGTCTATTAGCTATGGTGGCAAAGACAGATACACTGATAGACAAAAATAACAGACAAGTCATTCCCATAAAGTATTGTTGTAATAAACACTAAAGTTCCATTACCAATATTATTACATTATTCTCAGAAATTTGGCGGATATTTAAAAGAAAACTGCAATTGGATTGCTAATAAATTATGTGAAAGTCGTTTAATATGAAGATAATGTTTTATTACATGCAGCTATTGCATAAAACGAAAGAGAATGTACGTTTAGATTGATGCAATGCAGCAGGAAGTGTAAGGAAAAAAGGGACTTTTTGTGTCAAGTCCATAGGTGGACGTGAAATATTGAAACGCAGTTGCAGTTAGAGAAAGATATTTTAAAAGGGCAGATTGAATAACAGGTTCTCCCTGTTATCTCTTGCTACTACTACAACTAATACTACGGTGTAAAATGATATTGATAGTGTAGTAAGCTTTAAATCTCTGAACACAGGGAAGAGCCCATTAGTCGGGTGACAGGCAAAGAATACGATAGCTTACATAACCTTCAATTCTCTCGTACTTATTAGAAAAATGACTCGTTTAGGATGCTGCTGTCTTTGGAATTCAAAAATGTGATTTAAAAATATTCTCCTTCGCTTTCACAAATACTAATAATTGAAGTTGTGTGGTGTGAGTAAATGGTGACTAGTGTTTGTACTCGGTGCAGTTGTTCTACATCACCTTACACTTCATTTACATGAATTTACTCGACAACTTGACTCTTCCAGTGGCTTTTTCCCACTTCACATACGCAGACAAACTAGTGTCGACTTTATCTTCAAGATGTTTTCCATTTAATACTTTCGATCATTTCGTCAAGCCAGTCTCACCAACAAGTCTTTTCTATCACTCTTTTTCTTTATTCCACTCCGTATGTAATGTTAGAGCTTCAAGTCGTTGTATGTATTGTAAGGACTCTACTGCTAGTACTTAATTTCCTAACAATATTGTCTGAGGAAGAACTGTCCGAAGTGGATTTTACCTTTGTGTTCGCGTCAACTAACAAACAATTACAACCTCCGGGTTCTTGGCTAGACTATTCGATCTGATGCCTAATGATTACTGTAACGGGTGTGCATGTGATCTGTAATAAAGTGTACCACATTATGGTGCCCGACGTGAAAAATGATAATAACTCATTTTATCTTACACACGTATTAAAAAGGTTTCAGCGAACTCCGCGTGTTTGTCAATGCAGTTCTATATGGGCTTTAATCACTGGCGTAAATAGCAGCTAAGCAAGGTATGCGTTGCATACCGGCCCCCAAGTTTCAGGGGGCCCCCAAAAGGAGAATAATTAATAAAAAGAGGCTATTTTGCTACAAAAATGCAAAATTATCGCTAAATTTTTCGCGCTACGCGCGAATTTGATATATATTATATTATTTTGAACCCAAAGAGCGGTTCTTGCATAGGGGCCCCCAATTTATAGTTACGCCAGTGGCTTTAATCACCATAAATTGTGCATTGGAATTAGACACGCGAATGCTCGAATTTAGGAGATATTTCACATTTTCGAAAATACATTTACCCAGGGTACTGGATAATTCGAATTGTTCATAGTTTTAAAAATGTAAACGCTTCATTCAAACTTAGGCTTAGGGATATTAAATTTTGTTGTCACAAGTGTCATTATCATATCAAAGTTGACACTGGAAGGCCATTATCATTTTTAACTGAAGTGTGTGTACCTTGAGAGACTGCTTCAGTCATCGTTTACATACATTACATTCATTACATATTTACATCAGCTACTTACATCATCATAATCCATGTATATACATACAATACTAAAATTATGTAGCCTCCCATTGGTTGTATGTATTCACTGTAACAGCCAATATTATATTCCTTACAGTATGTAGTAGTACTGATTTGATAGGTAGCTGATCTGCTGCTGATAAGTGATAACTACGTCTGTATACTTTGTTTTAGCAGTAAATTACACTCTGAATAGCACTCATGCTTACAACTTTCATGTTTAACAACACCATTAACAGTTTCGTGTGCACTGTGTGCGCGATATACAATCCACATACTCACGTACTACACACAAACACAACACACACACATTTAATGAAATATTAAGAACTTGTCTTATTTTAACATGAATGAAAAAACAAATACTACTCTAGAATAACATATTAAAGGCAAAGTATCGAAACACAACGTAATTATGTATTTACCGTCATACGCCATTTGTACTTGCTCCTAGAAACATAGGCATACCTATATTAAAAACAAAATTTATCAGTTTATACTTAAATATACATACAAATCATGCAATACATACATACGCTAGTTCAAAAACTATTGCAAAAATTACATATTTTATTACATAAATGGTTTTATAATGAAAACCATGAATACTTAAATATATTATGCGATCGAATAAGCTTACTTGTATGTACTTGAGCACAAATAATTGCCACTATATTATTATGGGTTGGTGCTTGAGTAGCATGGATAAGAAAAAGGCATGAAGCAGTTGGATTTTAGTGTAATGCTGTATGTAATTGGAATGAATTTATAAATATTAATATTGAACGTGTTTTTGCCCAATGGGTTTGTTTACAGTTGTGTTGCGTGCATGGGATGAACGCACTCCACATACTTACAATGCACGTATTGATGTGTTTGGATGTGAAATGCTAATTCTTGTGTAATGCAATTGATAGTAGTGCTATAAGCTATAATGATAATTGGTTCATCATTACGATTCAAACCTGATTGGCTAATGGGATAAATGTCTTATAGAGAAACGATCGAATGGTCAAATCAGGAGTTAGAACGTTCCATCACAGAACTGGAGGCCTATCTACGCGAGCTGGAAGAAAATAGTCACGGAGGTAACGTAATTGCATCAAGAAATTCAACATGTCTGTTTAGTATTGTGTTTATCCATATGATTTTGTATAATGTGCAGTAAATGCACACATTTCTTACGTGTAAATGCTTCGTTTCCAATTAACTATGTATTATATATATTATGTATTATATGAACACATTGGAATCATCGATTGAAATTACTTGTAATTGAGCACTTATAATTATTATTATATATTATGTCTGAAACAAAATGTTTTTATATGTGAATCGTTGTTGCTCGTCGGGTCTGGATTTTCATCCGTATTTCATACCTCGTTATTCTTCGTTTCGTTACATTGGAAATGGTGCAACGTGCAAGTGTTGTACATTGTAACGTAGAACGTAACGGATGGAACAAAATTTTTCATATGAGAAAATGCACGAAATATCCAGAAGAAATTCCTTAACTTGTTTGGTAGCTAGTGCATGTAATTAACATCTCTCTAGACTGCTATGGATATTAACGCTTTTCATATCTATTTTTTGTTTTGTACAACGTTGAGTAGCGGATGACAATGAGTGGAAAGTGCGGTTCGAATCTCAAGGAGCGCTCAACAAGCAGCTTCAAGAGCAGAAAGACTGGTTGGAGACGGAATTGGCTGATGCCAGACGAAAACTAACCACAGGTCATTTAAATAAAAACTTGATACAATCATCGTTTATAGCAATTAAAATTAATTTGCTATACCAGTAGTAAAATACCACTGTACTCGAGAATTGATTTTTGAATCAATTCAATCCAATCACGGAGGATGTACCTGAAACACATTTTCTAAATACGACCTTGGCTATCTTCATAAAATCAATAAAACGTTCATTCCATTCCAGTTTCTTAATACCTATATACTGTAATACCTAAAACTGTTTTGCTTCAAGTGGCACAAGACATGCAACTATTAACAAAACTTGTATTACATTTTCTGATGGAACAAACAAGTACTTTGTATTAGGTACTTCAAGTTTGTCTAAATATTTATTTACAACTTGTTGGTATGTTATTTCAAAAATTCTTACAACATACACAACTCCTTAAAGAGGAACGTTGATGCATTCTGCATTTTATTTGTCTGTCCCTGCCAATTGCGTGGTCAGTGTGTTTTATCGTAGGTTGTCTTCATTTGCCGTAAACTTTTTTCAATCCACGAAGGTCGTTGTATAGTAACTACCGTATTCGCGTTTATAATACCCTTAGAGTATTATTGTTTCATGAATTCGTTTTAGTTGATGTTATCATAATAATAGCCCACCGGGGAATTTAATTTGTCTCTGAGGAATTATAATTTGTATTTTTTTATTTACCATAGCTTCAAAGTAATTACCCAAGTCAAACGTGTTTGTAAATGTAAATATTATCAATACATAGTAATAGATTTGTCATATTGCTAAATCAGACGTAATTTGAGTAATCATCGGACGAAGACTTTGATCTCAACCTTTTCCTGACAAAATTTTATCTCAACCTTAATAAGTTCAAATCTTACTTACCTAGGCAGGTATTCATACAAGTAGTTAATTACAGCTCGATGTAAATTATGAATAACACGGGGAACTGTTTCGTCCGTGGGGAATTATAATTTGGAAGAGGCAATTTGCCGGTGGACATTATAGCGCCCCGCGGAGGAAAGTATTTTGTCCAGGGATAGTATAAACGCGACTACGGTATATACTTCCAATTTGCAATATTATTATTATTATCATTATATCATGCAGATGCAATAATACATATAATATAATAAAATTATTATTCATACTTAATGTACATAGGCTCGTATCCCGAAGCTATGAACTTCAATTTAGATGCTCTCAACGAAGTAAGACTCTTCAATTAATTATTTGCATTCAGATTAGCTACCATGCTATGCTATAATAATATAGTACAACGATAATTCTATTCATTACTATACTAACATTACTGTGTTATTGCTATAGCCATCCGCGCATATTATATTTAATAAAAATATTTAATGTTTGTCATGGGTTTGTTCTTCTGACTCAACTCTCAAGTGCCACTAACAACTAAGCAAAACAAGAATTAAGGATAATAATTTTCTGCACTCTACCTCTTCTCAGCTTTTTTTCGCCTACGAGAGTTACCACATTACTTATGTCCAAGATATTTAAATTGCATTTAACTGCAAAATTCTGTCTTACATGCATTCCAGTGTACCTGTCACTCACTCAAGTTCTTAGCTTTGAAATGCTATTAGGGGTATTCAAAGTCTATTCAAATCTCATTTCTTGATTATTCACCTATTCACTTAAGAAATTGAATTCCCTTTGTACTTATTTACCTATTACTTTAATTCCTTGAGTCTTGAACCAAAATTGTATGAAATTCAAAGTCTACGATCTTCAAAAGCAACCACACGCGAGAGGCAAGAGATACAAACAAAAGTACTTATTGATTGGCTGCCACAAACTACAGCCAGAAGTGAAGGATAATCGAAAGTGTACAATTGGACTTTGAATACCCTTACTGTCTATTTTATCTACTATTAATCATCAAACGGGCTCAAGTCCGTTCCCTTGGCTGAGGTTTCACTAGATAGTAGATGCCGTATAGAGGCCATGGAGTTTGGATTTTTATTGTAGTCGTTTGTTTTGTTTGTAGCCAACGCAATTATGCAACATGCAAACTACAGCAAGTAGATAGAAATAATCAATAAGGGCAGGATTTTCAAAATCCCACTTATATTTTTCTAAGGTGACATGGCTCGTTGCTCGCACTCATAATTGAACACCCCCCGTTAGGAGAACGAACGTTTTTCTATTATACATATTAGAATCCTTGTTCAGACATACGAAGTCATTTCTGTATTCTTGTCTAACTATCCTTGCACTATATTTTTTAATTAGTTTTGGTAGTAAAAAACGTATTTTTTAAATATTTAAGGATATATTTTTATGCGTTTAAATCATGCAATGATTTGAAAATTAATTTTTTTGATTTCGGCGCAAAACTTAAAACTACTAGCTAAAGAAACCAGTGACACACATGCTCTTATTAATTTTGAAAACGTTTTTTTAAATGAGAATATTGAGTTTAATAATTTTACAGTGAAATGTCCACCTGACAATATTTGTTGGACTACATTGTACTTGTTCGTCTGATTATCTCACAATATAATATTAGTATTCCACATGTATGCTGATGCTGGTAACATCACAATTAGTTATTATTGCAAACTGTAAATTAGCATTTAAAATACATATCGCATTTAATGCCCACACACTTCAGTGTGTAGCTACTATTTCCATTCCGAAGAGTTAATTCCCATTTTGTAGCAAGCCAAGGTAGAAAGAGGGAAAAAAGTGGCATATAATTCACGATGCACTAATTTCACCATAATTTACCGGTACCTATAGAAAGCATCCCACGCCATTACTCTGCTACCCAATCCTGATGCACTTCATGATATGAAAGTTTTTACAAGGGGCAATAATAATAATGATGATGATTATATAGACGTAATTAATAAGCACTAGAAAACGAAGAGCCTCCCTTTGTACAACACAATTGAAGCTTTATACTAAAAGCACGAGCAAAGGAAAGCACAAGATTGCTCCTCATTTTTATAGTTTTTCAGTTCATTCCTTTTCATGGGACATAATATAGCTAGTTGTATGTATCTGTATGTATGCATAGTCAATAGTAGTCAGAGTGAGAGTTGTCTAGGGGAGCGTACACATATTAAGTTAACAAAAATTTCATTTTTTGGACCCTCGCCATGTCAAAATTGGTCAATATCGGTGTACCTCCCTGTTGACGCCAACATTTTATGAAAATAATAAATACATAATTCAGTATATTACCTAATGTTAAAGATTATCTTATTTCTCTAGTTTCAAAGTGCATTTTGAGGACAATTTAATTCCTTATCAGAAAATTAGATCTATAACTCAAATTCTGGGGCATATCATTTTTTCAATTTATTTTTAGTAATTTTTTTTTCAAATTAGCTTGCTTTGAATTAAATTATTTCTTTTTTGTGGGTTGTGTCCAGTACACATTTATTGAAAAAACTTACTTTTTTACAATATGAATGGCATTTGACATAAATGTGATGAACTCCTTAGCAAGCATGAAACAGTGCAAGGGAATAAATGAAGAATTGCAATTCATGATTGAGAGTGCGGCGCATTATCAATCATAACATATTTTCTGGGTTTTAATAAAAGTTCAAATTAAGTTATAATTAAAGATTATCAAAGTAAATCAAACTAAAATGCAGCAAATTTGCGCGTAGCGCAAAAAATTTCTTTATTGTTTCACATTTAAATTAAAAGCTTTGTTGAAATATTATTTGACGTCAACATTTAGATACCCCCACCCCCATGAAAACATGTGTCAACATTTCTGGAGACCCCTTCCACCCCTAGCTGTTGACTTAATTTATGTAGGCTCCCTAGAAGTCAAAAAGCAGTTTTAATAGTTCAATCATTTAGTTTATAGCCACCCGATTTGTACAGAATGTAATGCGCTCTCAGTACATAATATGGTTTTTTGTAACAACTCCACTTTAGTAGAGCTCGCTAATAAGTATTCAAATACTTGCACTACTAACTAAGTAGTGACCACGTACTTATAATAAACAATGATGTCTTATAGTCTTTTATGCATCATACAATAATACATAATAATATCTATCTTATCTGCCTGCTGTTGTTCTCTAGCTAATATAAATACTATAGAACACCACCATTATACAACTACAATATGCACTCTTCTCCCGTAATAAAGAAATGCTAATACGATAAATACGCAAGCTGCCCACACTACCACACTACTACTACACGCACACAAGAAAGAGACAAGCACTTGAGAGTCAAAACGTTTTGTTTGTATGTGTATAATCATAATGTGTATAATAATACAATATAAGTTGTTGGTTACAGATAACTACAGAGTAGCTACCAGTAGTAGTAGTAGTTGTAGGTAGTGGTAGTGGATAGAAGTAATAAGAATATTGTTGTAAGTAATAATGTAATGTGTAATAGTAAAATAGTAATCTCATGGGTATAACTAAAAACATAACAACAACAGCATTCAATCAGACGTCTTGCCTTGCCTTCACATTAAACTTTGAAGATAATAAATAAATCCTTTCGGCTGGAGTTCACTTCCAGAAGAGCAATACTCTGTGAACCTCTGTGCTCCTTGAGACTGAGCACAGAGCACGAAGGAAATGTTGTTGTTTGTTCGTGTAACGTGTACTCTACTATACTCTCACAACAGCCCTCTCGTCCATTCATTTTAATTCAATTTAAGAATTTGCATCAGAATGAACAAGAACAATGAAGGATTATGATTCGAATAGCAAGCAATTTATTCTAACAGTTATAGATGCATATTTTAAATCTGATAGTCATCTCTCCTCACCTTTCCCATCAATAAGTTCTATTCTTTCATATTGTCTGTGAACACTCCGCTATCTGTCCCTCTCTCCACTTTTAACTTTAACTCTCATTTTCTTTTAACAAGCTCTTCCCAATTATTTTCATACAAAACATACATTTATCTTCCTTCCTTTCACGCGCTCACACCAAACATTTTCTTTCCTTTCCCACAAATTCTTATTTCTCTTTCATTTTTATCAGTGGACGAGAGCAGTTAGCTCATTCTTAAATGACAGTTGTTCCAAAGTAGCTACATATAATGGAAGAAATCATCTGAATCGTCGAATTTACATAATTTGTTTGCACGAATATATACAACGTGTATTAAATCCCCGCGCAATGCCACCAGAATTACAGATGTCTGTAAGAAAAACATTATTCTTACAGAAATAGCGTTTCTGGAAGAACAGGGTTAAATTAAATTCTGCGATGTCTTCAATGGCTCAGGAATATGGGAAAATTAATGATCGCCAACTACATCGAGTACCTTTATAGTTACATACTATTATATGCATGCAAAGCCGAAGAACGCGCTGAAATTGCTAAGAATAGAGTATGCTTTCCCATTTAAGTTGAGATAGTAGCTTGAGAGTTGAAGTAGGTTTTTTGGGGTATGTAAATGTGTAGGTAGAGCTATGGCAGTAGAAAGTAATTAGAGTTGGATGGTAGTTGTAGAGAAATGTTGTTGAGTGATAAATGGATGAAGATTGATTTGATTTGATTTCGGTAGCCGGAGCTGCTCCGCTTGGTCAAACACTTGGAGAGAATGCGAAATGACTTTTACAGCACTCTGAGGGACACGGAATGGAAACTGGATAAAGAGTCGAAAGTAATTAAGAACGCCTTATGTGATTCAAATGAGGTCTTATCGTTGTGTGTAGCGAGTTGTTGCTCATCCTCAAATCCTCAACCTCATCATCATTTTCATATCACATCAACTCTCCATGATGAACATGCGATGCGAACAGCATGCATGATTTCATCATCATCACATCACCACCACTACAGTGTACACACTACACACAACAACAGCAACCACCACCAAACCAATCCTACATCAGAATCAGAGGAGCCCTTCTTATTCTTATTCACCCTATACATACACATACAGACTCCTCACCATATTCTACTATTACTATTTTACTCTAACATTATTAAGCATTAGTGCTATTCCTTGTTGGTCTGTTGCTGTTCTCCTTCTACTAGCACTAGTACTTCCAATCCAATTCGAAGGAAATGAAATCCCACGAAGAACCAACTGCAATGCTTGCCTTATAACTGAACACACAACGATAACCCTTTTCTTTTCTTTGCTGTTGGAGAGGTGAATAATACAAGAGACGCAATTCAATCCATTCCACTTGATTTCATTCCCGTCCACATTCTTCTCTTAATTTCCAACATGCCTGTGTACATGCAACAATTAAAACAACTCGTACACTTGCCTACTCATGTATACACCCGAACCAACTACTCAAGTGTACATCAATTGTTGTTATTTGTAAGTACTACTTACCTTAGGCCAAGCCAGGCAGCACCAGATGATACTAGCAAGAACAGCAACTAACATTCATGTGGGAAATCAAAACAGAATAACAACAACCATCATCTGAATTTCCTTTGAACTTTTAGAGTTGTGGACTCGTCGATTGGATTGGTTTGGCTTGTTGAAATGTGTCTCTCTCTCGCTATAAGTATATATTTCACCTCTTCAATGTTTATAATATTCAATGATATACAGTCGTAATGTAATAATTTAATATTATTATACAAATAAAATGATGATATACGATGTTGGAGAGGAATATTGAATATTATGTGTAAGTGTAACAGAGTGAGAGACTCCCATCATCTCATCATATTTTTTCCTTGCAGGAGTTCCATCATTTCGATGAAATGCGACGAGTTTACAAGGCAGACTTGAAACATGCCAACCAAACCATTGAACGAATGAGGTTGTCTCATGTACTTGACCCCAGTGGCATGGTCAGCCCAATTTACCCACCAGGGTACTTTCGTTGGCTGTAAGTTCATTTCATAACTTATATTATACAATGATACCTACCTAGTCATTATTTTCCCAAAATGAGATTACACTTTCAGTGTGTATTCCAACATGTTTCATCGTTGTATCTATAGATTTGTTAATAGAGAGGAGCTATGTATGTATTTAATCAAACTGCATTTGCACGTACGTAGGGATGGAAAAGTATTATAGTATTTCTTTAATGATTTACACAGATTTGGAATAATGCACATTATTTGGATTTGTCGGCTAGACTTTGGAGGATGTACATATATTTTATTCACCTTCAGACTTCAGTTGTTATGTATGAGCATTTTACAATCAGACTAAAATATTAGTATGCAGTTTTCAAGACAAATGTGAGGAAAATGCAGAAAGTATTTATTGCTTGTAGACATTTTGTATTACAAATGAACGCAGGCATGGGCTGCGTTTCATGTTTTTTGTTAAGGCTTTATTTCAGCACTTTCTGTGAGTAGTTTTTCTCTGCAGAATTTTCAAAAGTCTGATGTATCATTTCTTCATGTCGATTTTCATTGGCTTCATAACAACATTGAAACAAGGTGACTTTGAGTCTTTCAACTTATTGTTAGTCGCAATCAAATTACAAGTTGTGCATCGTTAAACTTTATTTCCACGTAAATCATTTTGTGTGGAGTCTCTCGTCTAGTTAGCAATAAAAGCAGCATATGTATTTTAGTGTCTTACTTTCAGTTTTCAGTCAGTCAGTTCCCTTTCGATGAGAAACTCGTTCAGTTTTTTCAACATGTCTGTAGCTATATACATATATATTTTATAATATACATCCCTTGTTATTGTGTTCTATCGTTAGTACTTACAAAGCAATGTCTCACATCATCAAAAATTGCAACAGAAAATAATGTTCAATAATAAGAAACCATCCACATAATATTTCCAACCATGCCTAGTAGTATACTTTGCCCACATATTATGCTATGGTACAATGCTTCAACAAAAACCTAGGTGTATATCCTACATCAAAATTCAATTAGTAATAATTGAAAAATACACGAAAGAAAATAAACCACGAAACCTAAACTAACTATTAAATAAGTTCAGTTTTGCAAAAATCAAATTTTTCCACCCATCATTGACCAAATGTAAAAAATGTGAAAGAACACATGGAAAGAATGTAATACATGATTTGATATTGAAATGATGAAACTATTTTTGAATTACAGAGACAGTCATACTCCGATGCCAATGCCGCCTATGCGTTCTAGCATGTACGGCGATGGAAGTGGGAAGGGAATGGGAAGTCCAAGCAAATCCCCGAAGAAAGGGAAAGGCCAGGGAAAAGCTGACGGGAGTCAAAGTCCTACTCGGAGCAAAAGCCGAGCAGACAAAAAAATGAAGAAGAAAGAAGAACCTCCTGCTGGTTATTGTAAATTTTGGCGTGTAGAATTGCTTCCACTTGCACGAACCAAAATGAAATCTGTTCGAAAGACTCAAATCGAAACTGCAACAAGGAATGGAAATGAAACCACCCACTCGTTTAGCTTTTAGCTGACTCACATAATAATACACATACATCCTATACATACACACTGACACCACACACTTTGCAGTCGAAACATTACACAACGTAGTTATTAGTTAGTTTTAAACCGCTTGGAGTTAGTATAGTGTGCAAGTTGACTTGACCTTTAGTTTTACATTGATTTGGTTTGCCTATTTAGCAGCATCATGTAGTAGTGGCATATAGTGTGATGTTGGTAATGGCAGTGTTGGTTGTAGACTTTGAGATGATTGTGAGAGGATTGGAGTTGGAGGAGCAGCAGTAGTACAAAACACATAAAGAGGAGTGTATGAGTGAGTGAGCCACAGCAAGGATCTTTTCAAGCCGATCTCATTCTCCTTACATTTTACCATTAGCAGACTATCTGTACACACAACATTTCCTTGCCTTGCCTTGCCATACCTTGACTCTCTCGTTATTAATCCCTCGACCTGTTTTCTTTTCCGTCGCCTTCCTGACTCTCTCAGAGCTGCCTTTGCTCATCTCACATCTCACCATCAACTCATCTTCTCATTGCATGCACAGCCTCCAGTTCTCCCTCTCTCTCACTACAATTTACTTACTCGTGTAACCAACAAAGCAATATGCACATAAATTCTCCAATTGCATTGTTGATTGTTGTAATGTAAAAGTACATGTATCTGTACAACCATATAACTTCCCTCGGTTCTCCTGTGGCATCCATCAAATCCTACATTGAATCGCATCCCATTGCTTCGTGTCCCTACTCACTCCTTTCCATTCCTTATTATTTATTTATGCATTCAGATGCATTTCTCTCAAACACTCTCTTACTCTCTCAACCTATGTAGTCTACCTTAACTAGCAATCATATTCGACAACAATTCCTCAGCAATTCCTCAAACTATGAATATACCTATTCATACTTTACATTACTTTACTTTACTAGCAGACTAGATTTTTTCATGTAGACTATTATGTAGATAGTATTATATAGTTGTGCCCGTGTAGGTATGTATATGTATGTGTATTGTATTGGTAGTATCGTATATGCGTATGTGTATGAAACACACACACAAATACACATCAAGTAATCCTGTGTCTATCTATATGCATGTGCATTTTTAGATAAGTTTAGCCAGTCAAACATGCATTTTGATGTTGTGTGTGGTGGTATTGGTTTTGGTGTTATTGGTGTACGTGTGGTGTGGTGGTAGGAAGAGTCAGACACAGTATGTATGTGTATACATGACTCTTTCTCTCCATTCCTCCTTTGCTAATCTAATTTTGTCAGTTTAAATGTTTTATTGTTTGTCGTGCACGACTAATACAAGTGAAAAGAAGCTAAAGAAATATAGCCAAGAGACCAAGACCAACGTAAGATCGACCTTATCCCGTTCCTTAACACGCGTTAGCATATTGCCCTTGCTTTGTTTCTTCTGTCTATATTCCTAGCATAGCATAAAAGCCTGCTTAACATGTGAGTATCATAGTATTGCTAAATAATAAATGCAATATTATTATACTGACTGTTACAATGTTTGAAAATCGTATCGTGTCTGTATGTGTTGCATTGTGATTTGTATTGCAGATGATGTAGTTTATAGCATTGTTTTAGAGTTGAGTTCAGTCTTGGGGTAGTGATTAGTGATGTGGAGCTATAGTCTTATTGTAACAATTGAAGAGCGGAATGAATGACTTTGAAATACTGTTAGTTAGTGGTGTGGTGTGCAAGAGAAAGAATATTTATTCGTGAGAGAGGAATGTTTGTGTGTGTAATTGCAATTTGCAATTGTATTAATGCTTGAGATACGTTTGTATTTATAATGTATTAGGATGAAATGTTGTTTGACTGCATTACACAATGGTGACTTATTTCTGTTTGCATTGTAGAAATGCCAGTTGGTCGCAAGAGTAGCAAGAGTATGCCATTAGCCAGCGAGACAGACAATGGAAACGGGACTGATGGAAGCGGAGGTGATCGCGACTCTCCCGATAAAATGTCCGGAGGAGCATCTGCCAGTGTTGCAGACGCCTTGGCGGACGAGGCGAACAAGCTGATCCGCGATGCAAGCAAAGATGACTGATTTCATACAAGAATACTAATGTCGCATTCAGAACAAAATGATTTCTGAATTTCGTCTATCATTTCAATGACACAGTACACAACTGTGCAGTTCTGTGGTGTATAATATTGTCCTGCAGTGTAGATTATGTTCCATCAGAATGTCTTCTCTTCAATATATATGCAGTGTACACAACTTATCAATCATCATTATATAGGTACTAGTCAATACTAGCACAGAAACTTCCAATAAATTCACCGAAAATTCGGTTAGCTAAATAATGAACATATTCAACACTGACATAATTTAAGTAGAACATTTCATTTCTAGAATCTCTAACCGTGTGCTGAAATAATATTTGAAAATAACCATCTCGAATGTACATTTATTAGCACAAAAATAATATCGAAAATTAAATTAAATAAACACATATTTAATGCAATTTAAAAAGTTAAATTGAAAATAGCTTCTAATATCATGTCCTTGTTGCTAGTCAATAGTTACTGAACAGTTCCTGTTCATATTCAGTTAGTACTTGCAAAACCTTAATTAGTAAATATATTGAATTATATAGAAAGCTTTTTAACTCCGGCTATTGCTTGAATATTTTTCATAGAATCAGGCTTATAATATTTTTTGAAAGATTTTTTAGTCATCAGTATAGAAGTAGCAGGTATCGTGGTCACAATAACTAATCTTCAACTCTTGACATTCATGTAGTCCATTCAGTTTCGATTATGTATAATATCGTAGCATGAAAAAAACATCATGAAATTGAACATGTCTTAGCTGGTTACTCAAAAATATCGTCATACTCTTGTAAATAAATGATGTAGTTAGTAATTGTAGTATACTGTATTGATAAATGTCTTTATAAATAGTGGATTCAGTGAAACGTCTACTTTCCCACCACCCCAACATATCTGTTTGCTTATTTACCTTTGTATTACAGAATATTTATATAGTTACACGACTGGTGTACCGGAAATATTATGCTGTGTTGTAATAATATGAATACAATAACAATATGCCTACTAAAACTACTAAAACTTTTACTAGTAAGTTCTACCTGTAAAATTTTGCTTCAAACGAGTCACGTCTGCGTGAGTAGTGAGTTCTTGTTCTCACAAAAATAATAAAAATTCTTAGAGCAAACTTCTGTGTTGGAAATGAGAATAATACCAAGAAGCAGTACCTAACCACATTACAGTTCTCTCTATGTTTGTTAAGTGTTGTTCATAAGCACACGCATCTCCAGATGTATATCTACCTACTTGTAAAAGTGCTTACAAAAGATATTCTTCACGAATTGTCTTTTTAGAGAACAAATATAAATAATATATTGTTAACGCAGAATATACTAATAAACATATAATACAACATTATGAGCATTAAAATGTATAAATACCATAAAATGTGCGTTCTATCAATTTTTTGTATACCTCATGCAAGATATCACACAGTTTTAATTACACATTTACGACCAACGCATTGTTTTTCTCCTCGGTGTTCATCCGCCTTTTGAAAACCAATGTTAATTAAACCTAGAAGCAATGTTATATTTCTTATATTCCATTAATTGAATGTAAGGACGGTTGTTAAACTTGTGTTTTAACGATACATTGCACATTTTACGCACAAACTGTCTATTTCAGTGTTTCTTGCTTCTATAGGAACGTAGGTAGGTACTTAAATGCCTTTATGTATGTTCAATTCACACAGTGTTACATGTATAGGTATATCATGTTTTAGTTTAATCCACAAAATCCAGCGCATTTTTTAAGGATGTGAATATGTTAATCTTGAACGTCGTAGTATGTTGTGTATCTCCATGTATGAGCTGTTCAGCATAAAACGAATGTTATTTATGTATTAGGCTGGTAATGCTCAAAGGTGGTTCATTTAAAAATGGTGTGCAGAACCCTTAACAAAGTACAAGTAGGCTTGCATAAAATAAATTGTTAGCCAGAAGAAAACTTTGTGTGTATCTCTGCTAAGCTTGAATGCTGATATGATTGTAAACGTACAGAGAGTAGTATTGCATTAAGTGGATGACACTGAGAATGTAGAAGAATAAGTGATTGTGTAAAAGAAAATAATATATGGGTAATAAGAATAATAAGGTAAGGAAGGTAGGGAAGATGTCATGTAGGCAAATCTGTATTGTGAGTTGATTTTAAGAGCCGCTCATAATTTTGAAGTGCCTAGTGCCAAGAAGGAGCTTGGTATAAAGAAGACGATATTTGCATGACAATAATGTCGCAAGGCAGATTGTGCCAGAAATATTAGATACATTCTACACAAGTCATCTGTGGGAATCCAAACAAGTCGAGATGAGTCTCTGCTTGTATTTTCATAAATGTCAGTCTGCATCCAACAAATTGTCCTACAGGTTACGTTAATTTGTCTCTCGTTTTTTTGCTCCTTTGATCATCACACAGATTTAGGGAGAGATTCAACATGCTCGTGTTTTTGCTCCTTGTTTGTAGTAGGAGCTACTACGTAGTGCCATGTAGTACTCACAGTAGTAGTTGTAAAGGCATTACCAGAACATCATTCTACAACTAAGTCGTACAACCAACAACCAAAGAAAACCATGCGAGTTCATCCTTTCCTACTCACAATCTACCTTCCAGTCCTAAGTTATTACAAGACTAACTTTCCTCGTTCGTCGTACATAATACTCTTCAGACATAATATTTCTTCCTTTTCATTCTAATTTCTAACTCGGTGCTCTGTGTCCCTACAAATATGTGTAGTGGTAGATTAAAATACTCTGCTTCACTTGATCATCAAGTCACACACTCATTATTCAGCATTCATCTTAAAACATACTCTGTACTCTGTGTACTAACTCGAGTGAGTCGTTGGTTGAGTCTTCAGTCCAGTTCACTCAAATGATATAGTACGTTGCAGCAATCCTTGTACACATATTTTATATTTTATACGACAGACTACGAGAATACTTTTATACATTGTGTTTTAGGATGGAGATAGTTTGAGACTTGAGAGTGTGGTGTGTTGTGGTGTGGCTGTTGGTGTTCGCATGAGATGTGAGTCGTCTGCGTTTAGTGATACAATGCTCATGCTCTGCTGTCGAGGAGACTTTCTTTTGTGTCTTCTTTACTGTATGACTGATGTCAGGACATTGTGTCTCTGTCTCCCGACCTAGAAAATCTGCTCTGTGATTTATAAGCTGAGATTCATACATCGCAGCTCCAACCTGTTATTTATATAGACACCTGTAATATCAACTCTATTTTCTCTCGCTCGCTTCTTTTTTATTTTCTTCACCAAGTCAAAGGTGATCTCACACTGCACTGTCCTTTTGTCCTTTTCCTATAAAAGTATCCAGCTCCAACCAACACACAAATCCTTATAATATATCTCAAGTCAAACTTTATTCTGATTGCACAGAACCCACTTTGATTTCTATGAGCTTAAGCTACTAAACAAAATCCTTTGTACTCATTTCACATTATATCAACCTAAGACCTAAACTCCTAGATTAAAACACTCTAGTCCTTTATACTTGCATATACTTGCATGACTTTCATAATGAAACTTAAAACGCTAAATAATTACTACGATCCTAAATGATGTTTGCATAGAACTCAAGTGTAACACTCGTTTATTTATTCTTAATAACACGTTTACTATATTTTATTTTGTGTCTTTCCTTAAGGACACAAAATTTAAACACATTAAAACGTCATATTTATTACATGTAAGTGTAGATTCATATTACTGTATTTTTACTCTAATAATCACAAAGCTCATTTCACAGGCATTTTAATTTTAATTTTCTAAGTGGGCATGCTTTTCGGCCTGAGTTTTTCCTGACCTGCATTAAATGATGGAATGAAGTAATGCGTATATATAGACAGACATAATATTTAGAGTCTGCGGTGGGGAGAGGCGGGTATTTAACACCCGGCCAAGAATGGAAGGAATGTACGTGGAAACTTTGCCTAGGGCTGTGAAGGGAACCCCATAGAGAGGGGGTATCATGGTGTTTTCTAGATTTGAGTAGATGGGCTGTGATGAAACTGAATGAGCTGGTTCTGGCTTATTGTTAGCTGCTCCAACCTTACACACAACTGCGTACAGTTGAGAAAAAGAACAAGTGAGATATATTATTGTGTGAGAGTACATACGCTTTAAGTTTGATGGTCCAGTCAGGTCAGCAGTCCAACCAGTCAAACTCAAAGGCAACAACAGAGAAATGGAGAGAGATGAAAATTGGAATCGAGAAACTACAAGCAATAAATGCAATCCTCGTTTAGAATACACGTTTGTTACACACCATACTCATATGAAGGCAAGAACACGTATAAAATATATAAAAGCATGTAAGTAATAATAATACAAAATGTATTATGAACATCCACTACACAAAGGCAGGTAGGTATATTGATATATCGTAGAAAAGCCAGGAACACTCAAGACTCAACGGATGAGCTAGTAAGTAGATGGTCTATATATAAATGTAAGTTTTGAAGTGGAGAAGAAGAATATAGTGTAAGACGGATATTTGCTGAGTAGGTAAGTTAAGGCAAGCCATGTAGTGTAACGTATAGTACAAACAGACAGTCTTTAGTTTAGTTGAGTATAGTTCTGTAAGAGATAAGCAATAGAAGCAAGTTGGAAATATAAAAATAAAAAGGCATGAAATGAAGAGAGACGAATAATATTCAATGCTGTAATGCTCTGCTACTTATTTATGTAGGTTGTCATGACTGTACGCAGTTACGTGGAGTTTGAAAGCTACGGAGATAGTCAAGTGCAAGTGTTTTGATCCGATCCAATGAATGGTCTGTGCTCAGAGTTAACGTAGAGATGCATACACAGATTGTGGTTTGGTGGTTGTATTTGTAGCATGGAAAGATGCTGCTGTTGCTGGAGCAGAGAGAGAGATGAGACCCTTCAGTTTCTTTAGTTTCGTTAAGACTACTAGTGAAGCGCCGGCTAGCCAAAGCAAGCTATAAACATGAAATCTACGGGTGGCCAAATACAAAGCAACGAGAAGAGTAAAACATTCCGTGCCCAGCGGTGTCCCTTTTGCCTATGTCTGCTGATTTCTAATGACCCTTTCGCCTTCTTGACGAAGACAAAAGTTTCCAAAACTCATCCTCCTTGCTTGCCCATCACACAACCGACCCAGACTCATGCACTGAACAACACACATCCAAAACATCTTTTTATTTAACTCCAGCAATACGTTTTACTCTCTCATACACTAATCTGCATCATCTAGCTGTCCGATTATGTCCTCACAGTATACACCTTACACTATAATCTTACTTCCATTATACTCACTTCCCTACCACTGCCATTTCCACCAACACTACACTCCTACTAACAAAACTCATATTCTTCCTTCTTTATGTTTCAAATCAAATACATTTATTACACTTCGTAGCTCACTCAGTCAAATGACACTTTTCCATCATATTCTTATAGTTAAAAGTTAAAAGGATGCTGCTATTCCACTAGATATAATAATTATCTCAAAAATATGCCAAAACAAAAGCTGCCCTTTAACCACTATTATAGACACATACTCATACACATTACAGCTATCAAAGAAGTTCATTTAAATCTATGTATGAAACTTTTTTGGACGAAGAAAGTTTTTTATAGAATTTTTTTGTAATTGCGTCAAAATGGATTTTTATGCATAATAAGGATAACCGAATATCTAAATATGATTTAATTCGTCAATATGTAGGTAATAAATATTATATTGTTTATTATTGAAAAATTATTTTATATCCTTTATAACATGCGTCTGAGATGGGACAATACAGCTAATGAACGCATAGATTCTCTCATAATTAATGAGAGACTTTGAAGGATGGGACGGGTATCCAACTTTTAAAAGTCTGGTTAAACATTTAAGCATAAGCATTATTTGTAACTATAAATTACTTAAAAATGTCCAAAAAATAAAAAATATTCTTCAGTTGCAACTAAAACATTAAATATTGATATTTTTGAAACATTAGCCAGTAGATGAAAATTTTGCTATGCAAAATGCTAATTGCAACACAGTATTTGATTATATGACACTGTAGAAAATTTCGCTCATGGATATCAAGCATCATAGTCCTTAAAACATTACTCGATGGAGATGTGAATAGTACCTATGTGATTTTACGAGTACCTATATAGTAGAGCGTCTAGCCCAACCCGAAACCCTAGGGTTGGCCCAACCCTATCGGGTTAAGGTTGGGTTCGGGTCATGAAATTATCAAGGTCAAAGGGTTGGGGTCAGGTTGGGTCGAGGTAAAAAATTG